>JAOXJM010000041.1:65251274-65266546 GCA_026413425.1 Tringa solitaria | reverse complement strand
GACTTTCTATAATTGTCCTTTTTTTTTTGAGAGGGAAGTATGTGATTTCAATCATTTTCTATATATATATATATATATAATATATATATAGGTCTCTCTGTAACAAACCAGGAGGGTTTGGATGGCAATATTAGGATATTAGAGGGCCCACACTTAGTATCAGGCAGGGAGCCTTCAGTGTAGATGCAAGATATGAGGCAGCCCAACAAGGGATAGTACAGAGGAAAAATTGTTTGAAGTGTCTCACAGAGAGTTCTAGTATTTCTGAAAAGTTAATGTGTTTTCTTTAAATCGTTTTTCAACGTGAGCCTCAAGAGCTCTCTAAGATTGTGTCAAACGCTGTGTGGGATTTCAAACAGTGGAACAGTGAAGCCGGGTCAAAAATAGAGGTAGGACAAATGGAGGAATAGATGTGTGCAGAATCCCACGGCTTTCTATTTCTCCCATTTACAATGGTGAGAACAGAGGAAAAAGAGATGAAAGACCATGAAATAAATGCTGGAGTTAAAAAAAAATAAAATATGGCAACATAGAGGTTGATAAGAATAGTCAGGAATGCTTCCTGAAGAAAATTCCTCTGCTTCCCAAAGTAAATACAGAAATGGACTGAAACAAAAAGAGGGGAAGAGGGAAAAAATAGAAAAAAAAAAACCCAACTCTGAGTGTAATGTAGGTCCTTACGTTCAGCACTTCATCACAGGCCTTTTTATGGACCCAATAATTTCCTTTATATAATTAGGGTACCAGTAGACTAAAACGTTAAGACTAATGGCACAAGGGTGGCTTTGTAGCTTCTGAGAATGTGGATCTTTATGTGCTGGTGGATATCTTAATTGTTGTGATACTGAAAATAATTAGGTTCAATACAACTCCCGTTCGGGGAAAAGAACATCTTCCATGGACTAATTGGATTTGGATGAGGATAGACTTCCAAATAGAGAAGCAACTTAGTTACATTGCCAATCATATAAAACAAGTATTTGTATAAATAAAGAACTTTCTATGAATATAAACTAAGTATTTGTACGAGCTTAGTAACTGCAAGGGTAATATTTTTCTTTTAGATCAGTTCAAGTAACCTTTTTAAGTTGAGCTTTTCAGTAATAGCTAATATCCTACATTTCGAACAGCTTTATTACACATCAGTGACTCCCTTACTTGGAACTCCTCTTTCTATTATGCTAAATTTATATTTACATGCTTTTTAACAGCTAAACATGCTGGTTTTCTTCCAAACAAGATTATTTATCAAAATTAAGTTGATGTTATGTTTTCCATTCAATATACAATGGTTTGGCAATTTACTTTAAGAACTGAGGCTTCACTGAAGAAATTTGTTTTGAATATCTTATGAATAATCTGATTTTCCTAACAAGGTATTAATGTCAGAATTTTAGTGAAAATTGATCTTGTAATGTGCAGTCTCTTTCAAAGGAAATAGTATCCTCGTAGAAGATCATTTGTTGTCAAATTATAGATGAGGCTTGATAAAGGGATAGGCTTTGAAGCTACTGCTTTGTAACGAGTGTAATATTTCACACTGTATTTCACACAGTTCACAATATTTCACGCTGTTGCTGTTACTCCATTTATATCTCAATCTCCCGGGCCGTGTCGGAGTTGACAGTCTTTCCCTTGGAGTTCAGGGTCAGCCACATCTTTTTGCAGTCAAGGTTTTGTCACGCTGTGGAAGATGTCTTCAGAGTAAATACTTTCCGAGTATTTAAACCAGATCTCCTTAGGATCTTGGACAGAGTCCCCAGGAAGTCCAAGGCCATTGAAAATTGAACCTTTTCTGTCATTCCTTCTTTACTTTAATGAGCTGGTGTTTGGAGATGTTTATTTTTAATTTTTTTTTTCCTCTCTCATTTCATTGCCAGATGTCCACTTCATTGACAAAAATTGTGTTAGACAATTTTTTCGTGTTTTGCAGTTCTAAGGGCAGCTGAATCAGAAGGATGCCTTCTTTACTGGTTTCCATGGTTCTCTCCAGTTGCAAGTGGCAGTTCTTAGGGGTGTGTATGTTGTTTGTTAGAGAAACTGGTTTTTAAAGATGGCAGAGAAACAATTACTTTGGAGATACCTGGCTTTGTGTGTTTTCAGGAATAGCTGAAAGTGTAAATTACTTCTAAACATAGTAATGTGAGACAGAGTTTATGGATGGCAACTGTTCTTAAGGGGTGACATTTTAATTCCTTCAATTTCCAATTTAACCAATTAGACAAAGTTTTATTTACTAGCCTATCTAAACCTATTTTTTTGTGTTTGGCTGTAACTATAGCCATAAATCCAAAGAAATAAGCTGGTTGTGGAATGAGGTCACTGTTTTGCACCTCTTTCTCTAGAGCATCTCTCTCTGCTTGTTCCCGGGCACAGGAACCAGCCTGGGCCATGCACCCCAGTCTCCTCCAGTCTGCCCAGTGCAGTGGAGTTCCCGTGCCCTGTGTAGCCTGGGAATCCTACTGGAGTGCCACAAGGTTGTTTGCTCAGTGAATCTCCATTCTGTTTTGATTTTTGTTTTTCCTTATCCTTTTCATGTGTCTCTTGATAATTTTATGTGCAGGTTTTGAAGTCAAAAGACTATTTTCTACTCCATTTTCTATGTAATGTTGCTGAAATAATTGTCTGGGATTTTTCATAAAAGGCACAATTATGATACCATCTTGATTCAGAAGAGGTTGCAGAATAAATATTATCCAGCAGAGTGGCTATAACAGGGTGAAATCCGTGCTGAATGAAAACAACAAAAGATTTATTGAATTGAAGAGGCAGGAAGATTTACAGCATTAAGATTGTATTATTTGTACATGCGTAGGAGTATCTCTGGTTTTCTGTTAATTATATGTTTCTACTAACTCCACTAGGCTAGGGCCTCAGTACCCTAATAAAGATTCCTTCTTAAAACTATCATCCTAGCTGTTTGGCTTTCAGAAATAAGGAAACTATGAAAATAAAATACTCAGATTTTATTCCTCCTCCTAAAGTATTCTCTTGTGAAAAAACCCCACACTTTACTTGATAAATTTCCATTCTCTATTTATATCTTTTGTATTACAGAATTTTCTACATGGGAAACTGCCTCTTACATCTCTTTGGAACATCTGAGATACCGAAATGTAACACAAATTCTGTGGTGTGTTTTCAGTTTTTAACGTGCCTTATCAAATCTGTAATTTAACAGAAATCATTTATGCTGAAGAAATGAGTTGTTGCTCCTGAAAAAAGCCTTCCAAGTGCCGGCTGTCAGCTTGCTGCTTTGTCCTTTGAGTCTCTCTTTCCTTTTTTTTCTTTGATCTAACGCCGAGCCAGTAGTACTTGTAGCATCACTGGGACTACAGGCACCGAGGTACACGTGTATCTTGACCTCAGAGATCTTAGCAGAGTAAAATGAATGGGTTTTTTGTGCATTACTTGTCCTTTTCCTGCATGTCCCACCTGTGTGAGGGGTCGAGCAGAGCTGAGAGTCCCCGCAGCCCCCTCCCGCAGAGACGTGCTGGATCTCCTGCTGTAGAACCTGATCCCATCTCTCTGCCTTTGCCTTCAAAGGGAAACCCCTTCCCTCCTGCCTGTCCACGTAGCACTTCTCCAGGTGTCCAGGGTCACACCTTGCAAGAAATCAAAAGAGGCCGTGAGTCCATGGGAATTTTTGTGTTAGTTCAAATTTATCTTTACCCTTCTTTTGAGGGCTAAACTTTTATTTTTGGGTCAAAGCATGGCTTATCTTGCCAGCTTCATTAACACTCTTGAGAATGCCAGGTGCTAAAGAGCTCTATTTTTGCTGTGCAGATCAAGTGTGTCTAGTTTCTTGTGGCCTATTTTTACATATTTCTTCATTCTATGACTAGGAAAAGCTGTGAAGGGAACAAAGAGGTTGCGAGTAGCCAGAGAAAACTGCTATGATATTATTACAGGGGAGGATATATCCGTGAGATTCCATTTACGAAAGGGCATTGAATTAAAATTATAGGCAAGAAATGATGCATGTAAAAGCAAATAAAATAAAAAGTGGAATGCTGGATTTTGTTAGCTGTATTTCATGAATCAATGGACTATTTCCAGATAATTCTATGAAAAATGGTTTTAGGCTTTTGAATAAAGCATTCTCAAGTACGAATGGCTTAGAAATTTTCTCCCTTATTCACAGGTATTTCAGTTTATTCTTATTTATCATTCAGTATTAAGCAGTTATCTGCAGAAAGTGAGGAGATGCTGAGGTACCTGGTGGCTCTTTCTCCACAGAGGAGGAGGCATACGATCTACAGGGATGTGTGCTGAAATCCAGTGATCCCCTGTCTTAAAGGCAGAGAACTGGTGGAGCTGTAGGGAGCTTGGAGGGAGGAAAGGAGATGCCCTGTTCCTGTGTGCAGAAGCCACCAGCCAACACTGGAACTGTGGACCTGACGCAGCCGCAAAGGTCAAGGACTGGGATCTTACTCTGCAGTAGTTGATGTACAGTTGAGAGTCATGGGATGGAAACCCAGCAAAATAGCAGAGAACCACTTACAGTGACTTACAGCGTTGCAGAAAGGCAAGAAAACGTTCTTAAGACTAAGCTAACCAAACCAATTCTGTCCTCCCCTTAGATCCTTTGGGCTTTGGGACACTCTTCTTGTCCCCTGAACTCTCTCTGGTTGAACCATATGCGGTGCTGGGGTTGAGTACCAGGAACCGAGTGCCTAAGAGAGAGCTCTCTGTGCATCTTAGGGTTGTGTTTGCTTTTTTTAATAGCGCCGTGACTCCAGGTGTATTTTTGTCCTTTGAAGGCACTCCCAGAAGTTTCTGCACACGCTCAGAGGCAGCAACTGGAGACCAGAAACTGAAAGGCAAAGAGTTGAGCTTTGGGTTGAACCATGTTTAACATCAGAAAGCCTTCAAGCAAGGAGGTTGTTAGTGTAGCTTTGTGAATGTACTAACGTATTGATACAGCATCAGTCTGGGGTGAGGAATGGCTGGAATGAGCTTGTTTGTTTGCCCCAGCGCTACCCAAGCCCCTCATTAAGTCTGGGGTGTTGATAGTGGTCCCTGCGCGGGGTGATGCTCTGGTTGCTATGGTGACAGCTCTTTCTTTTGAACACTGTGGCAGAGCATCCTGCGGGCTGGGAATGACCACCGGTGCCTCTTGTAGGTACCCAGGAATTCCTGTGCCTCGGCACTTCCCTCTTTAGTTGGTGTTTCTGTTTTCCACCCGTGTCTACATCTCAATAACCACTTGCAGTTTATTCTGTGCCAGCTGATGAGGGAAATAGTTCAATTGATGGGGGAAGTTTTTCTGGTGTCTAAACTCTGTTATGCAAGTGACAAATCATGTTCTGCATTAAAGAAGTGTAAATCTGGGTAAAATCCACATAAATTATTACGGATTTAGGCTACTGCCTTATCCTAGGGTGTGTTCAGTTTTCCTCTTGGAGAAGAAAATAAAACAAAATCTATTAAATCTATTTCTGGCAGCTGGTGGACTGTGTCCTATGCAATCTGAAGAGTATCTATGCAGATAAAAAATCTGCATCTTCTAAGTGGAAAAAATGGAGTAAGTTGGGAATAAAGAGTTGTTTAAAACCATAGATTCCCCATTTAGTTATATTTAGTATTTGGTAACGGCCTGTTCTTCACATATGAAGATGAAACTGTAACGTACTGCTGATATCCAAATGTTTGTACTGATCCAGTGTTATATGCAAATTAAAATCTAAAATTATTTGATTAATATTGAATCCATGTACAATAGCAGTTATGCTGGTTTCTGAAACAGTAAGTTACACTGACATTAGCTTTGTATCGAACTTTTATAGATTATACCAAGATATGGTTTAGATGCTTTGTTACCACCCCTAACACAACAGGCTCTAATTTTAGAATGTCCTTTACTGGTTACAGCTAAATTGTTTTTGTCATATACTCTTTTTTTTTTTTTTTTTTTTTTTTTAGAAAAGTAAAGGGTTTTTTTGTTTGCAGTGTTTGAATAATCGTGCTCAAGTCCATTAAGCTTTGTGGAAACTAAAAAGAAATAGGAAAACAATGAGTCATTAAAATACATGTTGTGAAGGATTAAATTCTCTGTTCTGGTTGAATGGCTTCCAGGCAGTAAGGAAAAGTCAGCCAAGTATCATAACATGTTAAAGAAGTCTCACAATTTTGGCAAGTTTTTTCTTTTTTTTTTTTTTTCCTTGTAAATACTCCTAAAATATTACTTTGGGAAAACCAAAGTTATCTCTGCTACATGAGAGAGGTGCCTGTAAGGGACTGGGCAGGCAGGGCATGGTGATACTGGGTCATCATTTGACTGTCAGTGAACATGGGTGGTGAGATACGGTGTGTTTCTTAACTCATACGTGTGTCTTTGTCTGCCAAGATCAGCATTTTACTAAGTTGTTCCAGTGAGCAGAGCTGTTTAAGGAGGCAGAATATTCAAGTCCAGAATTTGTTTGCTGGGCTGTCAGGCTAGAAGGCAGATAGACTCATTAGAGATCGTTACCATATAGCTAGCAGCCTATGACTTAACTTCCTAACACAGATGAGTAGATGCAGAATTACAAGAAATGGGTTTTAGTCATGACAACTCACATGTATACTCTGACCATTTTTCTTTCATGATATTAACGTTTTGTTTCATTTATATTAATCTCATAAAAGCTACAGGGTGTCCATTTCGAATAGCTTTCAGATTTCTGTGGTAAAACACATTTTATTGGTTGCTTTTTTCTGATGCGGCGAGATGTGAATAGAAGTGTTTAAAACATTAAAATCCAGATCAATAGTTAAACTTCTTTAATCATTAGGTGAAGAATACTTTTTTTAAAGGCTGAATTTTAATTGCATAAAACTGAACACACACACACACACAGAGACGTGTATAAAATAAAGCCATTTGGACCTACCTGTTCTTTTTTATTTCACTGCAGACGTAGAAAAATCAGTGCAATTAGCACTGACTCAAAAGAATCTTGAAATCAAAATCATATCTCTGTGTTTAGCGATACTTAAGATTCCATCTTTTAACACATACAGATTTGGGCTAAGGCCAGTATAGTTTATACGTGAAGAGAGATGCCAATCCTGAAGTATTTGGCAAAATATTTGGGTGCATATTTCGTCTTCTTTTTCTAGAATGCCACTGCTTTGTGTCTCGGATCAGCAATAGAAGCATATGAGTTCTCAATTATTCAACCTAAATGAATAATCTGTTTAATTAAGGATCTTGAGTATGTGTGTATAATGTGCTAGTGATATAAAATAACTTACTGTAAAGGATTTTTTTAAAATTTCAGTTGATCTTAAATTTAGGGGTTATTTTAGGCAAAGAAATGCTTCCCAACAGTCTGTGGAAAATTTAATATAGCTTTGTAGTAAAAGGATTGTGTTTGAAGTACCAAGGATCCTGAGAACTGGAGGTTAATGTTATTTGGGGATGCTTTTGGTCTTGGTCTTCCAAGGGCAAAGTATAGTGTGCTCTGTGGAGGCGCCATGAAAGTAGAATTTCGGTCTGGATTTGTATTTATACAAACATTAAAGAAGTCTTCATAATTTCCATAAAGTGAGAGCCGAACCCTGATCTCTCTGTGACTCGGGGACCTGTTTCCCTTGGCCGAGTGGTGTGTTGTCACTCCACAATCACTGCAGTGCAGTCCAGTTGTCTCACTCAGATGTTTCTCCAGCAGATCTAAAAGAGCAAATTTAACTGAAAATCCGTGAAGAGAAATATAACTGAACTGGAGGAAAATGAGCCACTAGTGTAGTGTTTCCAACCATTAAAAAAATGTATTAATATCCTAAGATACTAGCCAAATTCTTACTGAAACAATATTTCATCTTGAATTCTAGGTGGAGGTGGTTATTAGTCTGATTTTTCTCATTGTACCTGGAATATCTGACATTTAGGATTTTTTGTTTTATTTGTCTCAGGCTTTCTGATAGTCAAATATATATCTGAAAGGACTGAAAAAATATGTGACATTTAATGGAATTTTTTTGCCACCTAGAGTGAGGCATATTTGATTTTCTTATTCATTATTTTACGCTTTCTAATTTTACGGTTACGACAGGAATGTTTTCTGTTGTAATTTGTCATTCTGTAATTTCATGAGATTGGGGCTAGGGTTGCCAACAGAATTTTTGAGTTCAACCAATTGCTGAAATAAATAACTAGTTGATTAAATCGAACTTTTTTTTTTTCCCTTGAAAATGTCTTGTCTGAAAAATAACCATCAATTTCTATTGAATTGAAAATTATTTTGCTGTGTACAGTCTGGGGAGGAAAACTGTGCTGCTTAAATACAAACAGTATGGTGAGTGGCCTTAAAACCAGAAGGGTTAAAGCTATTAGATTCTGATAAAGGATATTAATGCATGGAATTTACACCCTCCTGAGTAGGCATTGATGATAATAAATTCAGACACATGGAAATACTTCATAAGATAAGGTTTATGCAGATTTTGTGGAATATTTGTCCGGGATAATTTGTATAAACTTGCAAAAATTATTCATTCCTCTGCTGTTCCCGTTGGCTTGTAAATAGTGGTGTATAAATTCGTAATGGCTAACTGGGCTTTTACTTTGTTGCTGTGATTTAAAAATTAATTTATTGTTTCTGATCTTAATATTTACTGTTGCATACTCCTAAAGGTAATAAAATAATTGTTATAAATCGTGATGTAAGGTAATTCCTATTGAATCTTACTATTGAAAGTGAAGATGGTGATGGCAATAACTTCTTTCTTCATTGGAAAAAATTTTTACATAACTTTAAATTTGTTTTTCTGCTTAACTGTTGTGTGTCTGAAGTTTCATAGTCAGATAGAGAATGGATATAATTGAGAATATGATTGTAGTCAGTGCTACAGTAAACACAGGCTTTTAATAAGAAGCGCCCACAGCAGCCGGGATCGGGGTCGGAATGATCTGGGAGGCTCTTGTCGGAGCCTCCAGCCTCGCGGTGTGGAGGAACGTCGGGAGTTCAGAGCAGGTTGTGAATGATCCTCCTCCTTAACTGCTTTCCCTTGATTTGCATTTGATTCTGAGCTGCTTAACCACTGGTAGATTATTTCAATTTTCCTGGTGAATAATGCATGAGGGTATATAAGTGGATGTTCCTTGGCTGAGTGGGCTGCAGATGAGAAGTGTCAGCTCCTTTGCAGCATTAATGTGCATTTTTTTTCTCAGGTTAATGCTGTAGAGAACCTAGAGATGCTTTTTTTGGATAACTCCTACAAATGCCAAAATATTGGCAATGTTTGCTTGTTCTCTTCTTTCCCGTTTGAATACCTGTTATTACAATGAAAAAGTCAGTTGCCAGTTTTCCATTATGAGCTTCTTTTCCTTGGGACTCCCCTTCAGAATGTCGATGTTACATTGTTGTACCTGCTGCTGAAACTTCCTGAAAACTGTCAGAAATGGGGATTTTTTTTAATTTTTTTTAATTTTTGTTTCCCTGCCACTAAGGTTAATTTGTTTTACCAAATGAGAACGCTAACTCCTTCTTGCACCTCCTTACTCTTGGGTAGATAATTGGAGTATCCTTTGCTGCCCAAGGCACAGATACATGCAATTTTTCATGTATAATATGTGCAGTGTTTCATATTGGTGGTTTTAGAAACTTTGAATTCTGTAATAATTGAAGCAACACTTAAACCTGCCCATGATCCACTGAGTTGGAAAACCTCTTCAAATTTTCCTCTTATTAATTAGGGGTGCATTTGAGTGTCTTGATGTACACTTGTTTCAGTCCCTGGGGTAGGCAGATCTTTCCTCCTTTTTCAGCTTATTAGAAAATGTCCTTTTAGATTCCAGAATGCTAGAAAATTAAAGCACAACCGTTGCTCTTGTTTGCTTGTGGTTCGGTTTATAATTACAGGGCACCTATTCAAGATCATAATTTGATCCCCAGAATATCAAAAACTGTGAAACTTGTTTTCTAAACAAAAATATTTAATTGGAATGGTCAAATGTGAAAACTTCCAGGGATGTATCTGATATATCAAATACTTTGGTAAATTATGTTTGATATAAGAGTCCTGTGTGGGTGTGGTTAAAAAGAACTTCAATATGGAATCATGCTGCTAAACAAAACAGTCTTAGGAAATAGAGCTCTTCCAAACTCCCCAAATGTAACAATATCCCTTGAATTTACAGACATCCAGCCATGAACTGTAGATGAGGATATTGTAAATTAAGCACATTGGAAAATAATGCTTTTACACTAAACTTAGCCTGACATTTCATGAGATAAAAGATGGAAAGTGTGTGAAATTAGAGAACTATAGTAAATAAGGCACAAAGTTGTGCAAATGTTTAAAAAGCAGATAGAGGTTAACAGCTATGATAACAGAATTCCATAAATATTCAAAAAACATCCTGTGAATATTTTGTGGATTTTTTATAGTATTTGATCCAGAGATAATGAAAATTGTGGAGAAAATATTCTTAGAAGGGTTAGTTTTTTTACTACTAATAGCTTGTACGATATGAATTCTCAAAATCTAAACCAGAAAAATAATAGAGAGGAAAAAGAGGAAAAATATTTTGAGAAGAGAGGTTTCAGTTTGAAATAATTACAAAGCATGCTATGAAAGCTATTTTCCAGAAAGCTAAGTGATCTTTTTGTGATGGTGATTCTGCAATTCCAATGCTACCGGGGCAGGGAGGGGGTTGGTGTTGGTGTCTTGTCCAACGCTACAGCAAGTGGTGCCTGATGTCCCCATGTGTCATTCCAAATGCTGCCGATAAAGCAGTCTGTCTTGTTATTCCAGGTGTATTGCTAAGATATTCCTCTCTTCCAAGCCCTCTTTCACCTTCCTCTGCCATCCTTAATCATGCTCAACATTCTTCATCGCCTTCCATTACTTTCCATTGCCTCATTTCCTCCTTTCATATGCAAAGCAGGAACAGCAGAGTAGGAGAAAGTGAGAGAAAGTAGAGTTTGCTTCCTCATCTCCTCTAAATGTTTATTTTGCTCGCTTTTCCATTTTCAAATCATGCCATCAGCAGAGCTTCGTTTACGTAACCTTCTGCTTTCAAATTTTCCCCTTAAAATCAAATTCTGACACCTAACTTCTTTTTGATGTTGCCTTCGTTCCTTGCCCTTCTTAAAGGATCCTGCTTCCCATATCCAAGTAGAAGCCCCTGGAATGTGTTGCTGGCAGGTAAGGGTTAAACCATGGTCATTTTTCTTTTTTTGGGGGCAATAGCAGAAAGGTCTGATTTTGGTGCTCTTATTCCTGGTGAGGGAAAAGCAATGAAACACAGAGGTATTTTAGGTATATTTCCATAAAGAAAGGCTTCACAGACCCATATTCTTTTGTTTTGAGCCCATTTAAGTTGGTGATAGGTAAAGGGGGTCTTAATTAGTGACTCTGGGCTCCAAATGACTCTGAACTCCACACGTGGGCCTCAGAACGTTGAAAAGATAGATGGAATAGAGAAAGTGATTTTAGTGTAAGATGCTATTCATTGTGACTAATAGAATAATCTCTTCTTAATATGTTTTGTATATGAAATCATACTTCTAAATTAGTGATTAAGTCCTGTATTATCCCAGTCAAACAGAATGCTAGGGATCTGTATTTTCTTGAGATGTTTGACAGTAACACTCTGCTTTTAAGAGTGGTATTAGTGTAAGGAGTATGGGGTATTTCTATAGTCTAAAGGAAAAATAATGCAGCCCTGCACCTCATGATGTTTCAGCAAGGATTGTATATACGGGGAGCCTGTTCTATGTGGCCCCACCTACTTTTTTCCTGGGAAAGCCAGTAAATATGGAGCAGAAAAAAGATACCTTTGGTTAAGAAAACTTCTGCACACAAAAAAATAAATGTTTTATGGTATGGACCAAATTAGCAACTTAAAAATGTAAGCTGTCAGAACAACAGATCGAAGGAGAGACTAAGATGCATTAAGATTTTAATTTTTTAACTGTGTAACTACAGATTAAGATGTTCATTGCAATAAATGGGATATTCCCCCATGAATAGTTCTCAGGGTACTTGTCTTCTGTCCACTAGGAAGTGTCATCCAGTTAGTTTTGATACACAGTTTTTTGTGAAAACCCTAAATCACATTGATTTTAATAGTTTTCATGCATAATAAATAGGATACTAATTATATATAAATAATTCTATGAATACATATAGTAGTTTTTTTACAGGTTCTTTTAAGAGAATGGTTATTGCTTAATGTTTACTGATCCGTTACTTTGTGTTAGTATACTGGTATTTTAGTGTGGTTTACAATTCATTTATTAATAGGAAGACTCCAAATTTCATCAAATAATATAGGCTGGAAATTTTTTAAGTATTAAAAAATTGGCTGCTTAATTTTTATTCAAAGCCAACAGAATTTGGGCACAGAGGTCCTTTTGAAAATCCTAACTTTGGAGTTTAATTGAGACAGTGGCCTGGATGCTGCCCTTGAGATTTTAAAGGTGTCTACATGAGCCATGCGAAATTCCAGGTACTCTGCAAAGCAGGAGAATGGTTGTAGAATATACCAGCTCAGATTTACCGTATTTCTTCCTGTAAAATGTGATGTGTACAGACGCCTGGGTATACACATATCCATTTTTTATGGTGCAGTGAGTGACAGAAACCATTTTAGAGTAATTAAGTTCTCTCAAAACTTGAAATAAAATGCTTCAAATACTT
The DNA here is from genome assembly GCA_026413425.1 of Tringa solitaria. Taxonomy (NCBI): domain Eukaryota; kingdom Metazoa; phylum Chordata; class Aves; order Charadriiformes; family Scolopacidae; genus Tringa; species Tringa solitaria. The sequence continues at coordinate 65,253,913 of JAOXJM010000041.1, read as the reverse complement.
TAACAAAAGAACAACAAATCTTAGATTTTTAAGTGTCCTTTATTGTTCTTTTAGGTGTATTTGCTTGTACTCTTCTGTCACTTTAACTGCTCTTTATCTCTTTGTGGATCTGACTTTCAGAAAGGAGTGTGACTAATGGTTTGATGCTGGATCAAAGGAAGTATTTTCAGAACTTAAATACATGTTGGAGCAACAAAAGCCACATTCACAGTTTGCTAAAAACCAAACAAACTTCTTTTCAAATCAGTAGGGATGAATTAACCAATACTTTTTCCATCATGAGCGTAAGACGTGATTGAGAATGCTCGTTTTCTTAAATGCTTGCACAGTACGTTTTGGAGGAATAAATCGCGGGGGATGGCCTTTGTGTTGCAGTAGAATTTGCCTCTCTTATTGGGGAGAAAGTTGAAGATGTCAGTTAAACTCCTGGTGAGAGACATTCAGTTGGAATAAATTGTTTTTACTCTTATGGAAAGGAAAGAAGGGAACAAAGGAAAAGAAAAAAAAAGGAAAAGAAAGGGGAAAAAAAAAAACCAACCCCACAAACCACCTCACTGTGTAGTTACGCATTACTGTAAGAAATTGTTGGGCTGTGGATTCTGTTAGATTGGCATTTACAGAGACGGGGAGTGCCTGGTAACTCCAGTATTGACAGGGTGGCAGCTTTTAAGTTTGTCTACACAGCGTTGACCCTTCCAATAACACTTTTTTGGTTTTGGAGGAGAGTTCAATTATCAGTGAAGTCAACATTTTTAGGAAAACGTTTTGCTTTAGTGAACCCCTGAAATATTGTGCAGTGGCTGCTCTACTCTTTGCCCGATGTAGGATGTTGTTATCTGTGCCTGGAGACTTGATGGTGACTCTCCAATCTCCTGCCATCATCCCCTCAGAGTTCCCCTTTTTTCTTTCTTCTCCATCCAGGTGTCTTTTCAAGTGCATTTTATATTAATTCAGCTGAAGTGGTGGTGTGCTGTGCTCTAATAGGAATCTTTTAAGCCTTTCCCCCAAGCCCTAGCTAAAATACAGGAAGTTTTCAATGCAGTTCCATTAGGTTTGGGTTTTCTTCATTTAAAGCTGTAACATAGTGGCTTTGGAGACTTTTAAAAAATTTTTATTCAAACTGTGTTATAACTTGGATTACAGGTTGTCAGAATCAAATCGTGCTGCGTTTCCTACCATGGTTACAGCCTTTGTAATGAAATGTATAGATGTACCGTGTTCTGTTTTTATTAGGAATTATCTTGAGGACTGCTTAGTTTTATGACATTTTCTGTTCTTGTCAGAATCTGCCATGACAATTGCTTAACAAGGAATTAAAGTCTCATGGGTTCCTAATTCTGCTCCATCTTTACCTGATAAAATGTTCATAAACACACAGTATGGGTCATCATCTTGGAGCGATAAGAAAAGCACTGAGAGCAGATCTAATTCTTAAAACTATAAAAGTGCAACTGAAAGGGAATTTATATAAAGCATTTTTGGAATTTATGCAAAGTATTGAAAACGAGAATGCCCGCATGGGTTGCAAAACTGAGAAACAAAACTACCAGTCGTGCTTTTATTAATTTTTATCAGCATTGAGCAGATCCAGACTTGACTTAACTGATGGTTTAGCCATTCCCTGAGCCCAGGAAGCTCTTCCACCAGTCCTCCCTGTTTCGGGAGGCAGAGCGAGAGCGGAAGCATGACTGAAATGTCCCCATCACCCAGGCATCCCTGACTGATGGAAGGAGAAGCCCCGTTGGGGAGCTGTGGTTTAATTAGCGCAGCTTTGAGTCAGCCCCAAAACGCAGGGAGCACAAAACTCGCCTTAAGTCGAGTTCTTTTCAGCGCTCATATGACAAAAAACCTTAATAAATTAAAGACGAAAGATGAGCCTTTCGGAAGCTTAATGAAAGCCTGGTTTCATAACTAAGCGTTTGAGCAACTTGAGCCACTAAGGCTGGATAGTCACAAATCCTCTTCAGTTGCTGGAAGCGAGTGACAACTTTCCAGTAACGGCTTCAAAGCTGTTCCCTGCCTTCTGTGTTTTCAGAGGCTTCTCACTATCTATAGGGAAGGTTACGCCGGGACACATCTTTTGATATCATATGACATTATGCAGCGCAGCCATCACATTGCATCATCATTGAAACAAACGCCGCTCACATCATGTCTCTTCCTTACATTAAAGCTTAATGAGGAAAAATTGGAGTTGTACAATGAGGACAAATGGATTCCTGCTAGTCTTCTTTCTGGATTTGGTCTCCAAAGCTGAGGCAAATGGAGAGGGAAACGTTTCATCTTTGCTGAAATCAGCAATCCTAATGAACAGTGATGAAAATTCAAAGCTTCACCCTTTGCGACCTCCTCAATGTTTTATTTTTCAAAATTCAGCTGGAGAAATTGGAATTTTTAAAGATCTGGTATAGTACAACAGCTACTTGAATCTTATTTTTCCAGTTTACTATCTTCCCGTAGCATTTTGTGGGGATGTTTGCATCCTGTTTAGCCTTCCAGGAGGGAAGACTTTACAGCAGCCTTCCAGAATCTGAAGGGGGCCTACAGGAGAGCTGGAGAGGGACTGTTTGTCAGGAAGAGTAACGATAGGATGAGGGGTAATGGTTTCAAACTGAAAGAGGGGAGATTTAGATTAGATA
>JAOXJM010000041.1:65236155-65248830 GCA_026413425.1 Tringa solitaria | reverse complement strand
GAGGCCATTTCCTCTTGTCCTATTGCCTGTGACTTGGGAGAAGAGACCGACCTCCCCTCTCTACACCCTCCTTTAAGGTAGTTGTGGAGAGTGAGAAGGTCTCCCCTCAGCCTCCTTTTCTCCAGGCTGAACAACCCTAGTTCCCCCAGCTGCGCAATAGAAGTCTATCTTTCAGAATTCAATTGAGTGGACCTAGAAAACATGCATAGTGGGAAATCCACCATCCTTTAGCAGTGTCTGCCGTAACCTTTTGCTCTCCAGAGCAGGGACAACCTGGCAAACTCAGAAATCGTGTAGAGACTTCTCAGGTGGATCTGCATGAAGTGCTTTGAGTAGAGGATGGCTTGTTAGCTCTAGCATAACGCTCGCCGTGCCAGACCTTATTGACCCTTCGAAAATCACACCTGAACTTCTTCCCTTTTGCTTTTTGGTCTGGGCATGTGCAGCAGAAATGTCCAAATCCACCAGAGCTTGCTGGATTTTGCTCTGCGCTTGCTGCACTCAAGTGCTTATGTTACTTTCATGAATTACTTAGCACTTGTACTCTTGTTAAAAAATGATTTTAATGTTCTTTCTAGCTTATTGTGAACACTAATTTTTAATGTCTGTAGATTAGTAATGAGTAGGCGCCTTCCTAATGCTTGAGAAAAATTGGTCTGTCCTTGAATGAAACAAAAAATGAAGTTGTTTCATAATAGTTGTTTTCATGCCCTTCATAATTTTATTCCCCTAACAAGCTTGAGGGCCTTAGAGGTCTTGACTCTCCAAAGAAATTGTGCCCTGATCATGCTTGAAATTCCTGCTAGCTCTGGGGGGTTTGCGTGAATGCGTGCAGAAACCGCTGCTTTAGATCATCCTGCTGTTGGCATGAATAGCCAAGAGGATGATCTTGCAATATGATTGGCATTCTTGTGTCTTCCCAACTTCCCTGAGTGTTTCTAGCAGGTAGTATCAAGCTAGGTAAGTCTTACTTGTGCTCTTTAAAAACTTTTTCTGAATGTGTCATATTTTGAGACATTATTAATATCAATAGACCATTGAGAGACAATTTGCCATTGAGAGCGGCCGCGATTTGTGTCCTTAGGGTGTGCTTGTACCTCTGTTTAGTCAGAAATATTTGTGATTATTGCCATTAATATTAAATTTCTGCTTTGTTTCGATTTCCTATCTCTTTTTCCATATTTTTTGCATGCTCTTTAAAACTATTCCTGAATTTTGTCTCGTAGTAATTCCTGTTTAATAACTTTGGCCATCTTTCACAGTCTCCTTACTCCAATTCATTCATTTCAGGCATTTCTGGAGCTGCGACGTTGTTTTCTGCCAGCCAGTTTTCTGAACTACCCATTCTTCTACTACCTTTGTGTGCTGCTACCTGCTTATGGTTTCTATTTATCATTGCTAATCCAGTCTCTAGACCTTTCTTTTTTTCTCTCCTCTTTTTTCTTTATGTGTTTGCATATCTTTTCTTTACAGTGCTCCCTGTTAGCAAAGACGTGTTTCTTACCTGGCATTAACAGTTGTGTATTTGGGGGGGGGTTTCTATCACTGACTCTAGGCACCACTCATGCTAGGTAGGTATTGAAAATGCAGAATATTGATAAATGTAAAGTAGTAATGGAGTCAAAGCCAAGAAAATTATCATCAGCCACAGAACTTTAGTTAGGTGATAGCTGCTTCCCCCTCTGTCCCTTTTTCCTGTAAAGGAGAGTGACAGAATAGATAAGAAAGACCGATTGAATTTGCAGACAAAGGTTTTCCCAGCCATAATGGAGCATAGCAACAATACTCCTGACAGTCCAGCCCTTTAAGGAGTGCAGCTGAAGGTTAAAATCAGTCGGTAAGGCTTAATTAGTGAGATTCTAAAATAAAATCCATTTTGAGACAGGGTAAAGTGATGATAGGGAGAGAATCAGCATTTTGTTTCTGATGTTATTTACCACTAGCAAAGGCTCTCCATTCCTTTCAGTTAATGATCAGAGATTCGCATATAGTCTTTTCTAAAAAAGCCTAACAAATGTTAATTGCTAAACATTGTCATTACATAAGCTGCAAAAAGTAAAAGAAACCCCTGCCCATTCTTTTAGATGATGGAGCAGTGGAGCACTATTAAAAAAATGAGTTTCCTGGTTAATATATTGAACCTCATCTATTGAAATATTGAGGAAGTTTGAATAATGAAATGGAAGGCTTACTGGGCTGTTCTTCTGACGGAGTTGGACTCTGGAGAGTGAGATTCACAGTGATTTCTATATACGGTTGTGAAATTTTTCACTTTTGCTCTGCAGATTATTCCACTCAATGGGTCGAAGAGGTAAATTGGTTTTCTCCATTTATTTTGCTGCGTCCAGTTTGCACTAGAATACAGGGCAACAGTAGGGGCAGGGATGAGCTGTGCTGCTCCATACAGCTTCCGGATGGAAATGTGACTTTGGGATCATGATGGGCTGTGGAGAGGTACCTGCCTTCCAGCTTACTGACTGTTCTCAACCAGGGCTGCCACCCCCATGTGCTCAGAAAAATCCATTATATACTATATTCAAAGGAATGCTTGAGGGAGACAAGAAATCTTTTTGAGTACCTTCTATGCTTTTATACCGTTCTATTCTTCTCATTATCCTGCACAGGTCCATTTCTATTGCTCTGCTATACTCCACTATCGTGCACCATTCAGGTGTTCCTTTACTTCTTGCCTGAAATTCTGGTCCCATTAGAGTCCACAGCAAAAGATATACCACCTTTACTGGGACTAGAATTTCCATTTATTCATTACTTACAACCTGTAGAATAAGAGCTGCATCTCTTCCAAGTTAAGCCGATGTCAAGACTCTGTGAATGGAGCCTTCTCAGAGCATTTACTTCTTACAGTCTTTCCTACATAAATTTAAATCACTAAGTAGTCACTCTTGCATCTTAATGATTTGCTATATTGCTTTTGGCTGCTATATAATTTGGTAAATCTTTATGTTAAACTGACGCCTGGTATTCAGCGACTGAGTAAGATTTGAGAAGAGGCTGTAGGAATTGGACTTTACTCCTTGGTGTGATCTGCAGCATCCAAACGTACGCTGCTTTCTTGTTTTTGTACCACACGACATACACTTTCTGAGTCATTGAGTACCGTGATCCTTAAGCATCTTAAAGCAGTAATCCATTTTTATTTTCTCCATTGAAAATCTCTTTCAGATTATATCCGCCAGATTCACTGGGAATCGCCGGAATTTCACTGAATTTTCTTCCCATCTTCCAGTCCTTCCACTTTATTTCTTGACCTCAGATGTTTCTTGTGAGTCCCATTTATTTCTCCTCCTTCTTTTCTGCTGATAATTCCTTTGATGTTCCTTGCAGCTTCCCAGCATAAAGGAAAGCATGGTCCTAGCCAGGGGGACTTAGGGTGAGTCATTTCTAAATTTCTTACCAAATTCTAAACCAGGAAAAAAGACATTAAGACTTTATGGAAAATTTATTCTTGAAGTGATTTTATTATATTTTTCCCCAACTTCATAAATTTCCATTTATTCTTGTTCTGTTTCACCACCCTTCCACCAGTCATGGGCCAGCTGAGGGATTGGTCTCAGGCATTCCTGGCCTTCACTGGGAGCACAGTATGGAGTGTGCAGATAATCTTTGGCTGTGTTTCTGTCCCCTGTTGTGATGGAGGTGTCCTGGGGACTGCGGTCACCTGTGTGTTGTCTGGAAGCAGTGGTTCCTCAGAAGCCAGAGCTGCTGGGGCTGCTTGCAGGATCGCTGCACCACAAGTTCCTGGCGAAAGTGGGTCTGGTGTCCACTGGTAGAGCCAAGGGCTGGATCTTTCCTTCATTTTAGGTCTCTATTACAAATATAGTAAACACAAAAATATTGCAGGTAATTTGAATTCACTTCTTAACTGAAGCTTCCTAGTGTGATATCTGAAATGCATATTTTATGCTACCCTGTTTTAACTCTTCTGTCTTACTTTTTTTTTTTTTTGATGCATACTGGATTTTCCACGCAGTTTTGTTTGCTTATAAAGATACATTGTTTATTACTTAAAATTCTCATACTTGAAATCGTGCCCTTGAATATGTGAGTACAATCATCATAACTTGGTTTTGATGTGCTTCTGTAGGTGATGACAGGTTGGTGGTTAGTGCCAAATGACACTTCCTCTAATGAAAGTGCTGGTGAACACATACAGTAATTACACATGTGTACAAGTGATACCCACATGAGAACAATTTCTTTCCTAAACACAGTCTGCAATTATTCTGAAACATCAAGAATCTGCACCTGAAATACCATGACAGTAGAGAATGTATGCAATTTGCTTATTTATACAATTACTCTCTTTTCTCTGATCCCACTCTTTTTTAGGACTGGGCATCGCCATTTTCTGCTAGCTTTATTTGCATCACTTCTTGTCCGGAAGAAAACAGAGTTATTTTGAAACTTGAACATGGAAGTCAAATTTTATTGTAGTACTCATGATGTCCGGGGGTGTGACTGCCAAATAATATCCAGAACACTTCTATTTTCATAGTAATGTCTTGGATGTCAGCCATGCATTTTCTGCTGAATTAACGAATATCGTGTAGCTGTATCTACCACTGCTGCCAGAAACATAAGACTAAGTGATAATATTTCTGAAATAGTATGTACATAAGATTACTTTTTGATAATGGGTTTTAAGCATGCACCTTCTTTATTCTTTAATTGATCATATTTACCTGCTCTTCATTACTAACCTATGTAAACAAGACAGAAAATCTAACCTCAGGTGTCAGTGCACCATCTCAAAACTTAATCTGTAGCAACGTCAAGGAACAGGTTATGTTCGGTGGGAAAAAAAAAAAAGTCTTCCCTCAACATCTTCAAACATTTTCCAATGCAAGTGATAATGTCTCGAACCAGAAGTAGGCATAGTATTGCTAATATTACTTTAATAATCAACCTCAAAACCTCTTTGGTGAGCAAGCCTTCCTTTCTCAATGGGATTAACCACTGAGAACATTACAAATGCTGCAAACACCTACATATTTGTACAAAGATAACCCCCTGTTAGAGCGGATACATTCTTTTTTTATCCTTTCTTATTTATACCAGCATGATTCATTAACAGTTATTTTTGAGATGAAGAAATGTAGGCTACTAATATAATTTAAAATGCTGTTATTTCAATGAATAAGTCAGCAATGTTTTAGTTTCTTTTTAACACCAAATGTCTAAATGGAACTAAGGATAGTGAGACAATTATCAGCTTAAATTATTGGGTTTTATCTTTTAAAGATCCTGCATGATAACATGGCTTTAGATAGAGCTTGCTCTCCTCTATTTAGAAGAGAAGATATTTTGAGGGTTGAATGGTTGCGTTACGTATCTACTATCTGTAGCATAAAAGATGACTGGAAATTTGCAGTGGGAGACTCTACTTGGGTATCCCAAATGTGCATCGTCTCAGAAGTGTAAGTATAACTTCCTTGGTGCTCACAGTGCTAGGTCCGCTTTGGAACTGAGATGGTGAGCATAAGAGCAAATGAGGAATTCTTGAAGATGGCTTAGACTAGATCAGAGGGGGGAAAAAAGGTGTGCAGAGGATAACGTGGGGATGCAATAATGATGGTTCTCACTTAACTCCACATTTGAGAAACCACGTCTACAATAATGGAAATGCTTTTTGCTTTCCAAATTGTTATACAAGTCTATGGGATATAGAGCTCTTACTGGCTTCTTCTACACTCATGACCCCCAATGGGTGTTCTTTTCTTAAATTCTTCTCTGACTAATTGCAGATTCATGGGCTTCAGAGAGGCTGCAGACTCAACAATGTAGTTCTCCTGGCACTTAGTTTGTGGTTTTGTTGATAATACCTCTGCCAGAATAAAAATAGGCTCCTTTTGCTGCTCCACTGTAAAATAAGAATGATAATGATAATGCACGTTTTTGTCATTAAATACATCATGAAGTAGCATACACCTGTGGGAAGCCAACCAGTTGAGTCAAAAGCTTTCACAGTTCTGTAGTTTCTTTGCTGACGGTTGAAGCCCAGCTATGTCTCCTCAGCAAAATGTATTCTTTTCTCAATGAAAATACTACCCTCAAAGTGTAATAAGGTATTAAAAAGATACAGTAGTGTCATATTAACTGCTTGATTGTTCCCTCCTCTCTTCACAATTACACTTCAGTGTATGAGGGTTGGGTGAGGTTTTTTTCTACTGTTGTTTGATTTTTATGTGATGTGACCTCCTATAGAACTTCATCTTCTTGATGAGCTATTGCCTCCCCAACCATTCTATCCCTATCCACATGCCTTTGTTGCTAATTTTAGGTATCTTTGACATGACGTGGTATCTTCTAGGAGTTCTCTCTCTCATGTGCCATGTATTTCCTGTTGGCTTTGTGTGGCAGGCAGATAGATTATCCTTAGAGAACTGGTGATGGAGGCAGTAGGAGGCAGATGGAGGCAACTGTAGTCACGAGAAGAAGGGAAAATGAGGTTGAAAAATGACAGTGAAGGACACCAAGGTTTAAGAGTTGAAGAAAAGGGAGAAGCTGGAGCTAAAAGAAGATATTGTGGATTTGTTTCTTTGCTGTTTTGCTATAATTCCTGCCTCGGGCTAACTCACACTCATGCGTGAACTTTAACATCATGGCTTTGGTTTCTTCTGCCACTTGCCCTGCAGTAGATCAGGAGTAACTCTATGTTTGAGAAAAGCTTGAGCCGAGGCTGGGCTCTCAAGCTGGTGTTGGTAGGAGGTGGACACTTCTCCATCCTCATGCATCTTCTCATCTAGACTTCGGCACAGGTACCGTAACATGTTGTCAGAGCAGAGGGGATGTGTTTCATATCTGATGTGCTGGGGGAATAGTGCCAAATGATAAGAAGCCTCAAGAATTGGATCCAACTGACTGACACCTGAAATAGTACAAATAAATTTACCCAACACCCCTTACCCTCCTATAATTACATTTGTCTACCTAAATTGTACTAGCATAATGCACATGGCTCTGGCCCAACATTTGACCACTTTGACTAAGTATATATTTTTTATCTTATATGAGAAACCAGTCTTTTTTTTTTTTCCCCCATTGAGAGCAATATACACTTTTCAGTTATGAAAATGGTGTTATTCTAAATAAAACTGACATGATCCACCAACACTTTTGGAAGCACAGATGCTTTGTCCCACTATTTACTAAAGAGGTTCACACTTAGATTAAAGCAGTGAAATCAAATCACTGAATAAAGCCTGGAACAACATAATGATTTAAGGAATTCGTTGAGAGCTTTTGGTAGGAGGAAAGTTACACAAAGGCAAAATTAGATTGTTTTCTGTACAACACCAGAACACAGAGACAGCATGCAATCCAATATTGGTACATTTGTTTTTCTAAGCATCTCCTGTAGTTTCATTTGTCTTTGTTCTCCTCTGCAACATCAGACTGCAACCCACAAATTTGTCTGCTGCATCCAAGGCTCATCAGCGTCAGACATTAAAAGAAGAATCAGGCATCCTTCTTTGCAAGAGCTACCAGCCATGAAATTCTCCTCTCTCTGAATGACAATCCTTTTTGTATTTTATTTATTTTTTCATCAGAAACTATGTGGGTTGGGATCCGCACAGCCCCCTGATGTTAAACGATATTTTTCCCGACTCGATGTATACATAATGCAAAGAACAAAATTAATTTGTTGTGTAATTCAATGCTTCTGAGTGGTGCTGCATCAGGACCAGATTTCCCAGTGTATTATTAGTGGAGAAAATTGCACCGCCCTTTCACCACTTGTTTAAAGAGCATAAGAATTTGTAGTGGAATATAATTATATTTGATTTGTATTTTCTATCTTATTGTTGGAGGCAAAAGAATGCAGCTTCAGGGGTTCACACTTGAGTGCTTTCAGTTCAAGCTGATAGTCTGAGCTAAATAGATCCTTCTGTCCAGATATCGTACAAGTTGTTAATCTCTTGCTTCAGAGACGCTTCTAAGTAGCTGGTTACTGATTGTATGAAGATGAACAATTCTGGATGAGTTCTAATCGTTGATGAAAACCAACCTTGAAATCAGCCCAGTCCATATTGAAAGAAATGCTATCAGCAAGTAAGCAAATCAATTAAAACAAGTAGTTTCATGTCAGGTTTTTTTTTTTTTTTTTGTAGTTTGTATTATTCAGAGTAAGATTGGGGGTTTCTTTCGACTCAAACATGCATGTTAGAAATGAGGGGCTGTGGATGCTCTGGGGGTATAAAACCTTGAGAAACCCTGGTCAGAGCTGGCCTTCTGCTTCCCCTGCTCTGGCTGAGGGACAATACTCTGCAGAAACAGAACTACATAAAATACAGATTTTTATTTGGATACGTTGCTTTTTCTTTTGAGCAGTGTACCTGTTAGAATGGAAGCAAGCCGTACATATTTTATTCAGATAGTCTGCTTTCTTCCACATTGCTGATAGATTTCAATCGTGTTTTAAAATTCTCCTTCAGCTATTGTAGCTTTCTCTCATCGCATTTGCTTTTCCCTCTCTTCAAGCTGCTACTTGCCAGACGTTTCCCTCATTATTGGCCATTGTTTCCTCCCTACTTCCAGCCTTTCACACGAAATGGGAGGGTTTCATTTCCCCACCTTTTAACCTTCCATTGTTCCCCATCTCTCCTCACCCCGACCCAGATTCCTCGCACAATTGCAGGCTACAAAGCAGCCTCTCATCCTTGGGGACAGGGGTTTTATTTCAGATCCCAGGTAAATTCCGAGCTGTGTATCTGTATCGCTGCAGGCAGAGCTTCAGGTGTTTGTGGCTTTTGCCACATTGAGCCTGGTAATTTATTTTTCCTTTAAAAAGGGAAGCCCCATGATATTCAAGCTCTTTTGAATCATAATTTCTAAACCTATTATCTTCCAGCCTATCAGGGAGATGGCAGACATTTGTTCTGATGTGGAACAAGATCTAAGCAATACTTAGCAATTTTTAAATGTAATCTAAATAGAAGAGTCTCTGTGTCTTGATGGTGTGTAAGCATCTGAAAGTAAAGGCTTAAGGTGAACATGTCTCCCTTCTGCAGAAACGTGCAGCAATTTGGGTGTTATTCGTGCCTTACTACCAGAATATTTGTGAAGGCTTATTTATAATCATGTAAGTACGGTAAGAAAGAGGAATTGATTTTCATTTCCCATGGTTTTAAGCTCGTTTATGTGTGGCAACTGTATATTCATCAACTTTTACATTCCTTTGAAATGCACCCACAAAGCCATACACCTCACATGCTTAGTTATTAAAAAACTTCTAATAACAGGCATCAAGTAAAGTGTTTTCTGCCACATTGGAGAGCCCAGCAGCGGCCAGTTCACTCCAAGACACAAAGAATTGCCTCTAATTAAGCCTTCCAGCTCCTTGCTGTTGTTTTTTAAGGAAGTTGTGTGCATGTGCTAGGTTCCTTCTGAGAGCAGAGTGAGACCAGCCCTTGTCACAGTGAGTACAGGTTGGGGACAGTAGCAGAGATGCCAGGTGACGGAAGGGATGTCTGGCACGTGGCTATAGAGCTCGCATGGCTATTTCTTGTTTTTCTTTCTTCTTCTAATTGATAACTCCTGCCATCTGTTCCTGAGCTGTCCTTTCCTACACACAGTCTCCTGCCACCTCCTACCCTTCAAATTTGTGCCTTGAAGGCCAAGTTTCACAGAATCACAGAATTTTCATGGTTGAAAGGGACCTTTGAGATCATCGAGTCCAACCATACACAGAAAAAAAACCCCAAACCCAACAATCTTGGGCACTAGAGCATGCCCTGAAATGCTGTGTCTCCACGTTTCTTAAATACCTCCAGGGATGGTGACTCCACCACCTCCCTGGGCAGGCCATTCCAGTGCCGGACCACCCTATCAGCAAAGTAATTCTTCCTAAATAAGTATTAAGTAATTTAAGTAGTAAAGTAATTCTTTCCATTAACAAGAGCTGACTATTACCAGTAGCAACTGGGTGGTGCCGAGATGCCAACAGTGATGTGGCAGGAGAGGTGCTAAGGCCAGGTCAGCTGAGGTTGGGCTCTTCGAACATCATTTGAGTGGGCTGAGATGCTTCTCTCTCAGTGCTGGTTTAACTACAGTTTACTGAGCAAACTCCCCAGATTTTTGTCAAAAAAAAAAAGAAAAAATCCCCCAATTTTTCTTAAAAAAATAGGTTTGGTTGTTCCCCTTAGGTGGCTTCCTTCTGGATCTGTCACCACTGCCTGTGTTCCTGACCATCTCCTGGTTTTGTGGAATAAGTAAGAAATGTAGAAGCACTGCACCAACCTAGGGTTGGGTTTTTTTTTCCCCTCTCAGGAGTCTTTTTCTACTTTACAGTCTATATTTGAATCTGTCTTTTCTTGTCTAACTCTCCATTTGGTGGCTGAGCATACGGGAAGCCTATTTTATAGTGAAGAGAAATGCATTTATCCATTTTTATATATATACACATTATACAAGAACTGTATTTTTAACAAAAACCTAGATGTGTATACAAGTTAAAGCTTTTTTTTCTGGCAAGAACTCCAAAATGGACAAAATCAAAAAAGAATAAAGCATGACAATTATAACTGTGTCCTAACGTTATGTGAGAAGGTGGGAAGATTAAATAAGAGTGTAGATTTGGTCAAGCAGGGTATTCTTTTTGCTTTTCTAAAGGCATTTAAGTACCTAAAAATAGATCCTCGAGAGTATGTAGCTCTCTGATTTCCACAGATTTCTAATGGGATCTATGGACTGAAATACCTATAAAAATTTGGGAACACGATATTACAACTGTACAAAAAAATGCTGATCAAAATTAACTTAAAAGTCCACGTTTTGATTTCTGTTTAAGGTGGCCTTTTCTTCTCAGGGACATCCTCATGCAGAGCTCACAGGCATTTTCCTGAGAACCCGCAGAAGAATTAAGGAAATTAGGTTTACCTGTGTTAGGAAGGTTCTTCCTGATTTTTAGATTATGTGTGCCGATGGCTTGCAGGTTGTATTATTTTTGTGTGGTAGCGTAGTCAAATTATTAGGTTTTTGTCCTGACCGAATAATACCAAAACTACCCTCATGAGGCAGAAAATCCTTCAGGAAAAGGTGGAAGCTGCTGGAATATTTTCTTTTTTAACTTCCCAACACCACAGATTTTAGGACTTCAGTTAAAATAAACAAATTCTAATAAGCGGTTAGTGAAAATTAGAAAAAAATCCAAAACTGCAGCTGCAAATAATTCAGTGACTTCCTTGATTGTTATATTTTCCAAATGTACAATAGTGTTTATTGCAGTAGGCTCTGCCATGTGGGAAGAAATTACATTTCCTGTGTTGGGGAAAAGACAGACAGTTAAATGGAATAAGATGATCGCTCATCAGGTGATGTATCTGATGGTGTAGTTCAGAAAGAGTTCCCACAATTTCCATGAAACTCAATAATTTCAAGTGACTTTAATATTTTTTTTCATGTTTTTATAGCACTGATTAGAAACCTCTAGATGATGAAATGCTACGGCTCCGGCAAGAATCTAATAAAAATACCCCCTGGGATTGGTTTTGATTGACTACAGTTGCCTGTCTGTTTTTATTTTACTGTATATGAACAGACATGAATGAGCACAATTGAGTTAACCCTTTCCTCCCCTCACTGCTGTGATTTGCTGCTTGGGCTATCAGTTCTTTGAAACACCGACACCCGTATAAAGGAGAGGGCAGATTTGGCTCCCAGTGTCACCTCCTCAGTGAGACACCCGGGATGTTCTGCTTAGAGAAACACGAGCAACGCTGAGATCTCATCCCTTTGGAAGGTGGTAAATGCCTGTAGCCTGCATGTAATTTTTTTATGACAGGTGTTCTGGTTGTTAAAGCAGAGGGCTGAGCACAGGGGGGCAGTGATTTTTTCCTTTTCCTGGGGGCGCGACAGGTCGTTCTCCTCTTGAAGTGTAGAGGGATCAATCTTGGCTCGGTGTCGCCAATAAAGTAAATTGCCCTACACTGTGTACAATTAAGCTGCGTTCCATAGGGAACCTGTGCCCTCGGGCAATGCCTGGAGCAAAGGAGATTTCAGGAACTATCACCATAAAACTGGCTTCTGTCCATCTCCATTTGGCTCCTGGAACGGGACAACCACCAGATAATCAGTTTTCATGCAAAGTTCTTGAGCCTTCAAATACTTTTGGCTAAGTTTAGTTAGAAAGCACCACGGAAATGTAAAATATTATTAATAATTATAGCTCCTTTGTCATTTGTAGCTCCAAATATAATCAGGGGGATTGAATGAAGATATTAGGAAAAGTCACGCACAGAAGCTTATAATTCAGATTAGTGGCACGGTTGTTCTGGCGTAACAGCTCCTGTTCTGGAAACGATATTGATTCTTCTGGGGAGCTAATTAATGCACATATTTATAAGCTGGCAAATAACAGGTCAAAGTTAGTCTTTAGAAAGCTTTGCCTCTTTTCAAAGTTAAGGAGAAAATTCTTCCTGTCAGATAAAGACATTTAGTGATGCACATTCGGTAAGATTTCCACCCGCTGAGAATAGTTGCTTTTAAAAATAAAGTGAACCAAAATGTAAAATTATTTTAATTTAGAGAAATACACCTTTCTTAATAAATTAATAGCTATGCAAACACTGGAACGTTAAATTAAGTTTAAACTATTAAATTTATTTATACTTACTAATTTTTTTCAGTGTTAAGTTTAATGACCTCATTGTGCCT
>JAOXJM010000041.1:65206154-65220445 GCA_026413425.1 Tringa solitaria | reverse complement strand
TCTGGGCAACCTGTTCCAGTGTCTCACCACCCTCACAGTCAAGAATTTCTTCCTGGTATCTGATGCACCTTCAGTTGAAAACTGTTCCCCCTCATCCTGTCACTATGCTCCCTGATCAAGAGTCCCTCCCCATCTCTCCTGTAATCCCTTTAGGGACTGGAAGGGGCTCTAGGGTCTCCCCGGAGCCTTCTCTTCTCCAGGCTGAACTCCCTCAACTCTCTCAGCCTGTCCTCACAGCAGAGGAGCTCCAGTCCTCGCAGCATCTCCGTGGTCTTCTCTGGCCCCGCTCCAAGAGGTCCATGTCCTTCTGATCTTGGTGGCCCCAGAGCTGGAGGCAGCACTGCAAGGGGCGTCTCCCCAGAGCAAGGCAGAGGGACAGAATCCCCCCCACACACCCTGCTGGCCACGCTTCTTTTCATGCCACCCAGGATGTGAGCACACATTTCCCTCTTACTGTGATTAAAAAAAGTTTCTAATTCCTAGCATCTAGAAAAATGGGGAGTTATTTCAGTATCTCAAATATGCTCCAACAGACTTCTTCATGAACCTTCTGAGATGCCTCCTGTGCAGGCACAGTCTGCACATCTGAGAAGAGTTTACCACAACCGAGGTCTGTTCTTAGCTCCATTCCTTAGGGTCAGAGAATCGGTAGTAATTCAGTAGCAGTGATTCAAGCATCTGTTGTAGGCAGAAAGTCAGTAGCTCTCAGGATTAGAAATATTGACCCTTGCAACACTACTTTTATTTCAGCCTGATCTCAGCCAGTAGGGCAATCCAAATATATTGCTAACATTTTCATTTCTTGTGAAA
The DNA here is from genome assembly GCA_026413425.1 of Tringa solitaria. NCBI lineage: Eukaryota > Metazoa > Chordata > Aves > Charadriiformes > Scolopacidae > Tringa > Tringa solitaria. Next base: position 65,219,635 of record JAOXJM010000041.1, on the reverse strand, counting down.
TCTACTTGTAAGTCATTTTGAAAAAGAAAGATTATTAAACCCCTGCTGTGCTTGAAGATATTGCCAACAGACAGTGCTTGTGGGCAGAAGGAAAGTTGTTCTCCCGGGCTTTTGCACTTGTTAGATTAGTAAATAAAATACTGGAAAGGGAAGCGCTTCAGAAATGCTGTTTTGTTTCTTCAAGAGCATTTTGTACCTTGTGTGAATAAGTATGGCAGCAAAATTTAACCTGAGAGGTTTGCATAAGCGTTGTTTTGCTACTCTTTTGTATGAAGGAGGAAATTAATGTGAAATGGAATATTAAGCACCCAGATTCATTGGTCTGTTTTGCTTCCTTACTGTCTCCTGACTTGATCGGTTTGATTTAAGCTCCTAACATAAATAATTATGACTCATCATAGATAATAACCTAACTAATTTCTTCACGTTGCTTGTATCTGAAGAGCAGGAGTGAGTTGTGCTTCAAACTGATATATCAAAGTGTTGGAACAAAGACACGGTCTTGCTCCCGCTCGCTTTGCTGTCAAGGCTGGGAGAAAGTGATTAGGGCATAAAACCATCCACAAATCCCCGTCGTCTTAGCTCTTGACTAATTAAAGCAAGCCTTCCTTCTGGAGTTGGTGACTGGCCCGAAATATTCAGGAGACAGGGAGTAGCAGAAGACGGAGAGAAGCTATGAAGGGCATCGTCCAACACAATAGTACAGGCTCCACATCTGGCTTGGGACCTCTTCTCAGATGAATGCTCTCTCCTCTGCATTCCCTTGACCTCTAGTTTGGGCAACGCTGTGGAGAAGAGCAGACTTGACCCTGTCCACGCCTTCCTCAACACAGATGGTGATCAATGTTACAAACATTGGTTTTTCCAATGCTGGATTTGAATTTCTGTCCAAAATTCAAATCAGCGCAGAAGATTTGTTTCTTGTGTTGTTTTTCTCTCTCCTTCACTTTTCCTAAACTATTCAAGAGACAGCCAAAAAGCTGGAAAACGATCATCTTTGTAGAAGGTTGTTGGCAAAGATAAAAAAGGATTTACAAAAAAATATAGGGCCAAATCTTGAACAGCACAGCTCATTCAGTTTTATTTCAGTTGAGCCCTATTTCCTTAGATTTAGAGGATTATGTGCAGATTATTGTATTTGCAGATTTCGACATAGTGAGTGGTTGCTCTGTTAATAGTCACTGCCATCTTCTCATCCCAGGGTCCTTTTCCTGAATATTGCTTGTTTGCACTGTTTCTTTCTTGAGAAAGTAGAGGTGGTAGAAGATAAATAACTGTTTTTATCAGGATCTAGCCTGACGTTGATTTGTGGCCACAGTGCTTGGGTCGTTTGGGTGCTGTGACATGCACCCAAAACCTGAAGCTAAGGCTCCTTAATCTTACCATCTGCTTGCAGATGTTGTGATGGGACACAACCAGGACATGTGCAATAAGCACAGTTAGACTATTAGGAGAAATCAGATGATTAAATACTGAATTACAGACAAGTAAAGTAGTGTTTCAGGTAAACCAGCAGTCATTTGGTAAACTCCTTTAAGCCACAGTTGGATCACGTTTTTGTTTTGGAGGCAAAATTGGAAGTTAAACTTAAGTTTAAGAGAATAGGAATATTTTCTGTCCTTTTTATTTCCCTAATTAGGTGTCTCTGTGAGGTCCCACAGCCCAAGATGGGAGAGAACTGCTGAATTTGCTTCTCTACTACAAGAAATGTCTGTGGAGCCGCAGTCGAATCTGACTGCTCAGGTCAATTATACAAAATCATTAGCTGCAGATACACAAGGCTCTCCTTCCAGATTGTACGTGGCCTGCACAAGAACATTTTCTACGTGGCAGCTGGGGCACAGTCACTTGTTTGCACGCTGGAGGCCTTAATGTGGTTGTCATCAGGACGATAGGCAATGACTTCCTCTCCAGTCCTGTTGCGCTGATCTCGAGTCATGTCCGTCTCTCTTGATTAAGTATTTGAAAGCCAGAAACATTCTGCCCATAAGGCAGAACAGACACATCCTGTTCATCATTAACCGCATTAATCACAGGAGGGATGTCTATCAGGAGCAAGTAGGGGTAGATATAGAAAGAGAGTAAAATTTAAACTAAAACCAGGTTTTAAGAAAAATATCTCTCTTCAAGAGAGAGGAAGATTAAGTTGTGGCTTGTGCTGACCTTCCTTTACAGTGTATGTAGAGTCTGACTCAAGTTGTACTTCAGATGCAGAGATCTGTTACTGCACAGTACTTGTCTCTTAACGTTGTTTTCGACTTTCCTGGTAGTATGCAAAAATAGATCAAACATTGAATTTTTGTCTCCATTGGTACGTATACTTAGGAAATAAATTGCCATTACAACTGAAGGTTAGGAACATGCATTTTTAAGTTGTTGCCATTTTAGGGGCTGTTTCAAGCAAAATTGGTTTTATCATTGCATAGAATATCTGTCATTCGGAAGCTTTCCTTCCCAAAGGCAAATAATTTTGAAAATTTACATCAGATAACAGATATTTCTACAGGAGAAAAGCTCAAGTTATAACACTAAGTGTTTCTGAGAGAAAGAAGTTAGGTCTCTACCCACTGGAAATTTAAAATCTATTTTAAAAAAGCAAATCCAGAAGATCATTACATGAAGACACAAACCCAGAGTTCAGATTTGCACTGGACTTTGTTAAGCTAAAATTCAGGTGAAATCCTTTTGTATTTCATTGGGTAAATGGCATTTGTTATTAATAATAGAACAATGAAGTCAAGGTATATACCATATTCATGCTGCAGCTTAAATGGAAGGGGACATTGTCACCCTCCCTTTCAGGTTAAGAATGAAGTGCTGGAATTTTCTACTGTGTGGTCTAGAGAGCTTTCAGGTGACCTGACTCCACATCTCACTAACAGTATTGAGATCTTCAGCTGCTCTTGATTTGCAGATAGAACTTTTACTTTTAGCTCTGTTAGTTCTTACTTCAGCATAGGTTAGTTCAGCTGCTAGATTTTTCAATGAATTTTCAACTTTACTTTGTATTTTATTGCCATTCTGTTAAATATTCTCTTTTTTTTTTTCCTCCTGGTTGTAGAAATTTTCTTTTTCCAGAAGATGATCTGTTATCCCAATCCATATAATTATTTCTTTTCCCAAGAAAGAAGTTTATGCAAGCACCAAAAATTGATTATAGATATTACAAAGACATTTGAGATACATCCTGTAGCAGCTATAAAGACAAAGGCCCGAATTTGGCTTTAAATTGCATTGACATTTTTTGCAAATAAGGATACCTAGAATAATTCACTCATTGGAACGTGAACATCACAAGGAATTTAGAAATAGTATGCACCATCATTTGGTGGAAAAATGTACTCTATTTCTTGATTGGGGCATAATGAAGGGAGATGTAATGGGGAAGAATAGAACTTCTTTGTTGTTTTGATTAAAGTGATTTTTTGGTAGTATATTGAGTAATTGAGCTGTTTAGGAAGAGTATGTTGCATTAATATTAGTTACAAGATTTACATTTTCAATAATCTTACAGAAGTTGCAAGAGGCAGAACATCCTATGCTCAACTGGCACTATATATAATTTTGTTGAGTTTTTCTCTGGACTTTGGCAAAGCAAAATCTGGCTAATGTTAAGTATAATACTTTAAAGACATTAAAATACAAGGTCTAGATTGGCACCTGCTGATAAATGTTTTCCTGTTATTCAGTTGTTTGGTGTTTGTCCAATTTTGATTTGCAGTTTTGTTCATATAATTGAACATAATTCTTGTTTTAAACTGCTTTTGTCGTGGAAAAGACTTACCAGGATCCATGATGTTACTAGAACCTTAATTTTACTCTTATAACATCAGATTCGTTTTGTAATTTCTGTTGTGTGTAAAGAGACTCTGGCCTGCTCTTGCCATAGCAACCACATCTTTTGTTTTTACTAAAAGCAAAAGGGAAAAAATGCTTGAAATGATAAAGCTTAATTATTAATTTTGGGAAAGTTGTCCTTTGATTTACCATTGTTATGTCCTTCAGAAGGGAAAATGTTGATTAGAAAATCTCTTGCTGGTACCAAATTATCTATTACAATGTGTCTCTTAAGCACCGTTGTGAGAGGGAAGACAGAAATTAAGGCCTCATTCTAAAAAATCATCCATGGGTACAAAAGATAAATGGTGTTTTTTGATTTATCCTTTAAGTTCCCAGTTAGGCACATTGGAACACATGAAGTGTTGCTAGTTTTTACAGATATGTAGATTATTATGGCTTTGGCTCCTGCTGCAGAATTTCTTATTAATATCACCACCTGAGATATATTAAAAAGTTTATTTCCAGTTTTTTTGGTAGTGCAGAACCATCTAGATCCTAACTTCTACTTTTTGAGTATTATGTTATATGTGCTTATCCATCATCTCGACAACAATTTGTCTCTGCCCATCAGCCCTACCCCTGACTACCCCACCTTTGCCTTTTGTGCCATCTTCAGGCCTCTTGCAGTTCCATCAGGCTTTCCCTTCATAGAATCATAGAATGGTTTGGGTGGGAAGGGACCTTAAAGATCACCCAGTTCCAACCCCCTGCCCTGGGCAGGGACACCTCCCACCAGCCCAGGTTGCTCAAAGTCCTGTTGAACCTGGCCTTGAACCCCTCCAGATGGGGCATCCACAGTTTCTCTGGGCAACCTGTTCCAGTGTCTCACCACGCTTCCTTTCTTGGCACCCTTAATCATGGTTTTCCTTGATAGTAATTCCAAAGGTACAGTCGTTTTCTTTGTAGATGTAATCTCTAGACAGGCTTGAACCAGAATTATAAAGGCTGTCTGGATTCTCTTTTCCATAGCTGTTATATCTTCGGGCAGGACTATGTGTATTTTTGCTTTACTCTTGCTATTAGTAACTTCTAATATTTAATAATTCATGTACTAACGATCTAAAGTGGGACTGGTTTTACTCTGTAGTAACCAGTTTTTGCCTTACACTCACGGAGAGACTTACAAAGTTAATTTCTTTTCCCATTTTGATTTGAATGTCTTATCAGCCGCTAATGCCACAAACACATGAAATTACCCTAAGGGTGTGAAAGGCCCAACTTCCTTCTTGTAGCACAAATGCTTTTTTGGAGATGAAAATATCCATGTAATTTGTAGTGTCAAAATAGCACACCTGACAGATTAATAAAATAACGAATTAGAGAAGTCTTTCTCAGTCTCTAAGTAGTTTTTGTTCTCCCTGTCTTGCCAGTTTATGAAATGTGAAATCAGACTGAGATTCAGGGCTGAAAACTCTCCTGAGAAAAAACAAATTACTTGCAACAGGAATCTTTCACTGTCTCACATTCTGACATTTCTTTCGGCTGGAGTCCTACACTCAGTTTTATAACAAAGTTAAATCAACTTACAGTAGGAACCTACAATAATTATAATATCTAGATATATGTTATTAATTAAGTTTTCTTACTTCCTTACCTTATATATAAGAAATGCACTCTACTCTTATGTGAACAGAGGTTGTATTATATTGGAAGCTGATGAATACCCAATATATATTGGATGAATGAATAGGCTTCTGCTTTACGTAATATTGAATTATCAGATTGACTTTGTGTGTTAACGTGCACTCATTTTAAACATTTTCAAAACCAACTGGAATTTATCATTTTTTTTAATAATTATACCCCAAATTTATATTTATTACCATTTTTGGTTATGTATTAGTTCTTTTATTAATGCAATTAAAACACAGATCTGATATTTTCCCTTTTTGCTCTCATTTAAATGTAGACATGAAATATTTTCTGCTTTTGTTAACAATATCAATAGGTGTTTGGTAACTAAAAGAAAAAGCATGCTAAACTTTTTTTATTCAGTTTAAGTGTCACTGTCGAGTTGTTGGTGTCTTCCAAGGTCAGTGTCCTCCCCCATTATCCCAACTCTCTGGTGCTTGAGGAGTTGGGCATTTGGGACCCATCCAGGTGTAGGATTTTGCCTTAATGGATCTATTCCCTGGGTATTAATATGTATTTCTTATTGACAGAGATGTGTAAATATGCTGTTCATAAAATCAGTCTCCCTGAATTTCCCACATTAAAAGACTTAAAATTAACACAATTAAAAACGTTTTCTCTATGTTAATAGATATCCATGTTCCATAAGTGATACCACAAATAGCTTAGGACTGCATTAATAAAAAACTAGGTAAACATTTAATTTTGAATGCAGTTTTACAGATCCTGGTGTGTCAAACCAGACTTCTTAACACCTCTTTAGAATTACCAAGATTCTTTTTTTTTGGCCTACCATTGATTTGGTTTTCATCTCACTCTATAGTAGAGCAAATCAAGTTCCAACTCAATGCCACTGAGCCACAGCAGTTCCACAGATACAGAATTCAGTTGCAGTCGGGCTCAGGGACTACGATGTTAAAGCCTGATAAGGGATGTTTTAACAGTGCAAAGAGTGTTTGTGTTAGAGATCATCAAAGTAGCTTTGAGCAAGTTCATATCTGAAATACCCTGCAGAGATATTATCCTAGGGCTTGAAAACCATATGCATACATTAGCAGAGAGATGTGCTTTGGGCTAATTAGCCTTGGTTTTCAGCAGGGCCAGTTCTCCTGGTTGGCTGAGCTCACACTCAGCTAACGGAGCTGTGCTGCTTCGACTTCCAAGGCTGATATTTGGTCACTCAGGGACCTCTCCACCCAACCTCGTGTTTCTACAGATGTGCTCTGAGGACCCGTGTTGTGTGACCGAGCTACATTTCCAGTCAACCTATTTAGAAGAGCTAACTGTGTTTTTGTTAATCTATAATATCACCTTTGTTCCAATATTAGTGTATAGTATATTTTTAGTACTACATTCATGATCTAATATATATTAAACATACAGTGATTTGTAGGAACTTCTATAAAATTAATTTGAACATAATACTTAGCAAGTATTTAGGATCCTTTCGTTATTGCAATTAATCTCTCCTTGTTTACTAGTAAAAACACGCGTTGTTGTTCTGCAGTCTTTTGTCACCATCCTTGTTGAGCCCTAAGATTAATATCAAGATAATTAGAGCTACAGGATAAAGCTTATTCTCCTATTGGTAAATTGTTCTCCTCCCTATTGTTGTTATCTTCTACCAAGAAAAATCACTGAAATGTTTCAGAAACATCTACATTGTGCATCGCACCTATGGGATATTCAAGTCTTTGCTGTGTACTCAAACCACTAAATCTTATTGCTCGACCTACATTACAAATCTCTGGAGCTACCCACTGAATAAAATAGCGCGTTTCCTTAGGAAGCAGAAAACATACGAGATATCAAAATATATATTATTAAAGCGTGATTTCAATGTGGGTTCAGTTTTACAATGGGTTCAGCGCTTCAGTTTAATTCGAAGAGACAAGACAAATTTTTGTGGGTCTTAGTATGACCACATGTTTATACTTGATAAAAGCAGCCGTGAGAAAACTGAAAATGGAAGGAATTATGTAAGGCCCAAGGAAACTTATGACAACATTTTTGGGAAGTGGTTCCAAAGACTGATCAGGGAGGGTTGCATTTAAAGGTTGCTCTGCGCCCGTTTTGGGGGTTCCAGCATTTGAGTTATTGTACAATATTTGCTTTTCCCAACGTGGTATTCAATTATTACTGAATGTGTTATGTAATGAAGCTTGGTATTTCCACGAGAAGAGAAAAAAATCTAATGCTTCCTATGTCTCTCTGTATTTAGTTTTAAGCATCGGTGAAGGTGGATTCTGGGAAGGCAGCACCCGGGGACATGTTGGATGGTTTCCAGCAGAATGCGTTGAAGAAGTTCAGTGCAAACCAAATGAAAGCAAACCAGGTAATCGCATCGAGTTCCTGTTGGCTCCTAACAATGACAAATGCCGTGTGTCTGTCCCAGCAGACGGTTACATGTTACAGAGCAGGGCCTTTGTGCAATCCTAGAAACTGGAGAATTAAGTAAAGCTGAGCTGCGGAATTAAAAAATAAAGATGGGTTTATTGATCAGCTTTTACTGGATGCTGTCCAAGCGAACGGTCCTTCTCACAAGGGACTGTGCCGTGAACTGCTGTGAAAGCTTTTACCCAGAACAGTATGCAGACATTTTGTAAAGCATTATGCTATGGTTTATTTTCTTTTCCCTTTTCCTAATGGAAAATGGCCAATTAGGCAATTAAATAATGGAAGAAAAACTGATCGGTCATCTCCCAATCAGAGGTAGTCATAATTTAGATCTTGTTCGTAGCGATAAAGTTCCCTCTTGTTGACCTTGTACTAAATTTTAGAGGAGGCATCCATTAGTGGGATGTCCCATATACATCCTTCCTTAAGACAAAGGAAATAGAATCCTCCTTTATCATCCACTCGTAAGTAAGTAAAACACAAGCGACTTTAAGCAAGGAGTCTTTCGGTTCTGGTATAATAAAAGAAAAAGAAATGTATGTTGAAGCATGTTATTTTAAGAATTGCCTACCATCTCATAATTTCTCTGCTTTTAAGAATTAAGATATGAGGACATGCTCTCTAATTAAAAGCTCATTAGAAATGAGCGCTGAGAATATAATTAATGCTCTCCAGGAGCGTATGCAGTTTTAAATTAACTATTGATGTGTTTGGGATCTCTGATGTATTGATTAAGAACTTTTGGCATTGCACGAACACTATCCTAAAATTTATGCATTGTATCATTCAGTCACAAACATTATTCTTTAATATATGTCATTATAAACTGCATGGGAATTCTTTGCTTTTTTATATATACCCACTGTATAAACATGATAGAATGGAATAGAACACACTGGACAAGAATACACTGCCTTACGATTAAAAATACTTACAATATTTAATAAGTATTTTAATTTTGTTGGTTATAATGGAAGCTGTGGTAAGATGCAATAGAGTTTAGGGGATGAGCAGAAGGGGAGGCAAAAGGTTAGCTTTTGTAATATGAAAACTTTAAAAGAATAAGGGAATGAGGCATCGGGGACGCTGCTCTAGATAACTAAACACTGTGTGAAAAGGTTACACCTCCTGTTCTATTTCCCTTTTGAGAGACCAAAAGAGGAGGAGGCAAAACCAGATCTAATATTTGGAGAGAATGGATTTGGGCTCTGAGAACAGAGAGAGAATAGTCATGTGGCTCTTCAGAGGGCTTAAGAACAAATCAGAATTTAAAGGAGGAGGAGTATTAAACCAGAGGAAGATTGAGGTTGGAATCAGCAAATCTAGGAGCAGTGCGGTTCTCAAATACTAGATGTACAAAGGGGACAACAAGTTGCAATTCCAGTGGGATTTCATTTGTTGGGAAACATTATGGAAGAGGAATGAATGCAGTGAGTGTGCAGCATGAGCTGGTGAAGAGCCACGTGTGAACTGCTCTGATGGTCCTTCAGTAAAACCTTGTGGGCACTTGATTGAAAGACTTCAGAAAGATATTGTCTATATAAGTCATCACAAACACCTTTCTGGAGTCTGTCATGGCAACTCTGCATTAAACTTGAATTGTGCATTTGTCTCCAAATCTGAAGAAAATTCTGGGGAGGGCCATCGAGCGAAGGTCTAAAATATGAAAGGAATTTTGCGTCTCCTTTCATGGTTCTGAAGAGAAGGCAACCAAACCTGTTTGTCACAAATCCTTAAAGATCTTTTCAAGAAATACCGTAGGAAGTAAATTCAGTAAATGACATGATTGCCTTAAAATATGACAAGATTGTTTTCGAGCCAAAAATTTCTTTGATCATTCTAAGGAAAATGAAAATTAAGAAAAAAAATTGTTACAAGAATAGCAAAAGGATTATGAAAGCTGGAAATGTTAAAAGAATATAAACAGAAACATCTTACAATTTGTCTGACATGAAATTATGAAAACTTATGTTATGTGTCTGGCAAAATACCAGAGCATTGACAGTAATTTTGCCTATTACATGCTATTGTCTTTCCAATTGTTTTCCTATTTGCTTAAAGTAGAGCGTGATTAATAATGGTGACATAGCTGAAGATTTTAAATATACCATTCTTCTACTCTAAAACAGATGAAAATATAATTAAATAAGCACAAAATGGACACATTTTCTATACCTTTGAACTTGTGCCCTCACATGTTTTACTGGGCTGTCCTGAAAAATGTCCTGTCCCTGGAAGGCACAAAGGAGGTACAAGTGCTTCCCTGCGTAACGCGATGGGGCTGTGAGGATGAAATACGTGAAATCCACAGGATGTGCCATATTATTATAGAAATATGGTATGGACTGAAAGCAGCTGAGCACTGAATTGCTCGATGCATTTAGCTTTGTTCCCTTTGCATAGGAAACAAGGGGAATGAAAGAGGAGAGCTTCATAAGCAGAAATCAGGCTGTACTCCCTCCGAGTACGAATGCAAAAGTAATTTGGAGAAATGTGTTAAGCACGGTGAAATGATTAGAAATTAAATTAGGCCTGCTGGGATCGCTGAAAGAACATCAGCTGAGAAACATCACAAACTTGTGCGAGTTGCAAGAATTTGCATCGTGGACTTTGCAAAGCAGCAGAACTTCTTAAGGTAATGATTTGGAAATTAGATCATCTTAACGTGTAGGAAATGAAACTCAAACTCAGCCTTTTACAGACCAGCACCGCAGTAACGGTTCTTTCCTATAAATGAGATTTAGGAACACTTCTTCAAACAGCTTCCCTTTGCTATTAAGTTTGAATAATTGTGTTTAATGGTAGCTTGTCATTTGCATGCCATGAATGAAAGAAAGAGGAATAGTTCTTGGAAAAACCAAACCACAATTAAACACTACATGCCCAGTAAAACTGGCGGGCAGGTGTTTCGTGTCATGCTGATGCATAATCTCACTTCTAAGAGAAGTTCAATTTTCTGGGAACTTCATTGCCATCCCGACTGTTCTCTGGAATGGGCAGTTCAGAACAGCACCTGGTTCCTGGGATCTCTTCAAAGATGTCATGCTAGCGTGGCAACTTCTGTTTTCCAAAAAAAAATCACGTTGACTGGCATTAATTCTATATCTCTTCTTTAATGATTCATTAATTGAGACTTGTAGGAATTATTCCATTATTTTGCTAGGATTGATGCCAGGCTTACAGGCTTTTAATTATCCAGGTTGTCTCATTTGCCCTTTAATTGCACTGGCACAAGACCCGCTGCCTTTTCACTCTTAAGAAGTTTCCTTGACATTTCAAGATCTAATGAAAAAAGAGCAACGACAAAGAAAATCATTATCAGTGGTTCTGCTAAGTTCTTTTCCCTGCTTTTAAAAAATTCTTAGACACAAAACCCATCATACAATCTCACTTTAAAGATTGTCACCTTTAGTAGCCAGTTTTTAACGTTCTCCAGAATCATTATTAGCGTGAAAGTATTTCTTCAGGTGAGACTTATACAAGATCTTGGTTTTTGCCTTTAAAAACATAGAATAGGAATGTTACATATTTCTTCTTTATGCATTGACAGTTTTCCTGTGTTATTCAGTAATGAACCAATTCCATTCTTAAATGTCTTTGTATTCTTAAGTATGTGAAAACATACTATGTTTTTTTTGCTAACATGTTCTGGGTAGATCAAAGAAAGTTCTGTGCAGGAAAAGCTTGATTCGTATAAAATCCAAGTTAACTGAAAACTGTGCAAATTTGAAGTGCTACCTTGGGTTAATAGAGATCTTTAGTGGAATTATTAGGTGAGTGCTGTTGGTGCTGCCGAGAATCACAACTTGTCTTGGATCTGTGGCAGCAGCAGTTTGTATCCACTGAGAACACACTATGTGACAAAGCTTTGTTTAATTTTTCTACCTATAAAAAAAAAGTAAGACTTTTCATTTTACCAGTTTGTTCTCCCTTTAAAATTCATTATCCTTCTTAAAATAGTAAGAATTCCAACCTAATGCCTTCCAATGGGAAATGAAGTACAGAAGAATCTGTTGTCCATAAAATCAGTGGCCTCACCAATTGAACATAAAGTTTTATTTTTTCTGCTGAAGTTGAGATATTTCCATTTGCTTATCTTCCATCACAGGGTATTACTCCAATGTGAGAGATTTAGTACAGAAATGCTTTCTATTAGACTTGTGATTTTATACTCTACGTCCTTCAGAATTCAGATACATGGATTTTCTGATTGCTCATAACTAAGGTGAAGCATTCATTTAATTTTCAAGCTAAAGTTATCTTTAACTACGTTGTCTTTACCATTTATTATTCCTTCCTCCCTAATGTGCCTGAAAAACTCTTTAGATTTTACAAATGATGCTGAAATCAAGGCAGACTCAGTACTTCTTGCTGTCTTTCAGCTCTTGGCCGTCTCGGTGCAGCTTTTCTTGAGTTCCATGCTCATCTTTAATATCATCTTCAAGATAATTTTAATTAGTAACATCCTTCATGCATTTTTTGGTCCTATGGCCTTGGGGTACGCCTTATTAGTCGTTGTAGTTGCCATACAAGTCCTAGGAGTTTATTTCGGACTAGATCTAATCCGGGCATGTTGTTTGAATGACCATTGGCAGTTGTTCAAGAGCTCATTTTTCCATGGAAGAACCCAGTTTGAGGTCTGCTCAGTCCTGTGGGCTGCAGAAGAGCAGGCAGCACTTGCAGAGCACATTCCTGGCCCCGACTGAGATGCTAATGTAGATGCGCCCATGCTGACCTCTAGTGTCACTGGTGCTCTGAGCAGACGCTACCCAGCATCTAAACCCAGATTTCTTTTTCAAAATGCCTGCACTTAAACATTCGCTATAGCTGACTCCTGGGTTTCCAGGAATTTGAAAGTTCGATAACAGATTATCCAGTATAGTATAGTTCCCTTGCCTTTTTCTTTTTACCTATGGAATCATTCGCAGAAGGATAAGCAGAAATTGCAGCATTCCTTATCCAACATTCCCTCTAGACTTCCGAAGTTACCAAATAAATGAAAGTTGTGTTAATAAAAAGAATACTTTGCTACACAGGCTGCTATTGCTGAAGTGTAGAATTTTCTTTATTCCGCATCCTTAGTTTTTAACACCTTGCACATTCAATAAAAACAGATTCATTTGTCATTTCCACCATCCCCTTTTATAATTAGCAGAATTTCCAGCAGAATTTCTTGGCATATACAGTATCTGAAAGTTTTCTTCCCCTTTGGCTTTGCCACAACAGGGTTTTTTTCTCTGTGCTGCCTTTCAGAACACTCACCAGCACTTTTTGTCCACTGAAATATATCTGGGTAATGTTTGGAATGCTAATAGTTGGCATAAGTGGAAGTTGTGCCAGGGACACACTAACACTGGAACAGGAAAGATGGTTATACACCAGAGCGCAGGTTGCAGCCTTGACTGTGCCCTTTATAGACACATGTAGGCTGCCTGAAGTTCTAAAAACTGAATTTCCCCAGCTTATGCTCTTATGTACATGGTCACAACAACCCCCGGCAGCACTACAGGCTTGGGGCAGAGTGGCTGGAGCTGCCTGGCAGAAAAGGACCTGGGGATGTTGGTGGACAGCTGGCTGAACATGAGCCAGCAGTGTGCCCAGGTGGCCAAGAA
>JAOXJM010000041.1:65185873-65201138 GCA_026413425.1 Tringa solitaria | reverse complement strand
TGGGGCAGCCACAGCTTCTCTGGGCAACCTGGGCCAGGCTCTCACCACCCTCTCAGGAAAGAATTTCTTCCTAATATCTAATCTAAATCTCCCATCTTTCAGTTTAAAAACGTCCCCCCTCATCCTGTGGCTCCCCTCCCTGATAAAGAGTCCCTCCCCAGCTTTCCTGGAGCCCCTTTCAGATACTGCAAAGCTGCTACAAGGTGTCCCCGGAGCCTTCTTTTCTCCAGGCTGAACCCCCCCAACTCTTTCAGCCTGTCCTCCCAGCAGAGGGGCTCCAGCTCTCACAGCATCTCCATGGCTTTCTCTGCTCCTGCTCCAACAGTTCCATGTCCTTCTGGTGTTGGTGGCCCCAGAGCTGGAGGCAGCACCGCAGGGAAGTCTCCTCAGAGCAAGGCAGAGGGACAGAATCCCCCCCCTGGCCCTGCTGCCCACACTGGGGATGCCACCCAGGATGCAGGGGGCTTTCTGGGCTGTGAAGGCATGCTGCTGGCTCACACTGAACTTCTCATCAACCAACACCCCCAAAGTTTTCCTCCTCAGGGCTGTTCTCAATCTGCTATGGTCACAGAGCCTGCAGAGAGTTTTTCTGTTAAGGGCCTCACAGGCTCTCCTTCCCCCCCGTTCCTGTTGCTTTCCATCTCCAGATGCCTTGTTCTTAGAGGTCTGCCACTGTCCGTTTTGTGCCTGCAGGGCAGAGGCAGAAGGGACCCGTCAGCCTGGTTGCAGCAGATTTTCTGGGGCGGTGGATTTGAAGGTTATGCCTCCAACATCGGGCTTTGAACCTGGCTGTGCTGGGGCCGTGCTTACTCAGACTGTCAATATCTCAGGGTGCATCTATTTAGCTCAGTGAAAGAACATCACGTCAATATCGATAGTCTTAATTTTCAGGTCGGGAATAGGTTATTTGTCTTCAGGTCAAATAGACAAACCCGAGTAAATGTTTCCAGTTCTGAACTCACAAAATGTATTGAATTTTAACTGGTAATGGAGCACGGCGACATTGTTTATAAAAGCATGTTTGTGTTTGGAAATTTGTTTCTGTTGCCTGATTTGAAGTGAAAGATGCCCGGTGACTTTCTTAACCCTCAATTCAGGCTACAATTCACAGTTATAAAAAATGGCTGCAAAAGTCAGGATAATTTTCAAATGATTTAGAAGCAAAAAGGGCTTTGGTATATTATTTTGGGGCTTTTTCTTAGCCAACAGTACAACTATAATTGTACAAAAATCATAGGAAGCTATAGAGCCTTTATTTCATGCTTATAGATATCTTATACACATGTCAAGCACTAGTTTAATGTTATCTAGAGAGACATTTAAAATAGTTACGTATTTTGGCTGCTTTCCTGGAAATAATAAAAGGGATTATAATTAATTCCCCATATAACGTATTAGTAATTTAAGGAAATTAAATATAATATAGCCTTGTCTCATTTATCTAAAAATTCCTTATGTTTAAAAAAATGACAGTTTGTGGAGTAAAGGTTAACAAGAAACCTCCAGAAGGAGGTTACCTTTTGGCTAAAGAGTTAAAATGTTGGATTATAAGTGTTAAGAAAAGGACTTGTGCTCTGTTGGACACATCTGTGTGCAGTGACACGCTGCAGGAGATGGGAAACTGAGGTTAGGTAACGAGTAGAAGTCTTCACAACCACATTTTAATGAAAGATTGGGAGTGTTGGTGTTTCAGTATGTGCTGGAGGTGTTCGTGCGTGCTCTGAAAGCTACACATGATCAAAACAAAAATGGGTTGGCAAAAACAATCCTGTCGGATACCAGCAACATTGATAACGGACAGGGCTGGAAGAAATCTTGGCAGTGGAAAGGAGGAAGATGTGTTGAAAAACAATGCGTGCCTTGAGTCTGTCTGCCAAAGTGTGTCTGCAGGAGGGAAGGGGAAGGAAGTTTTGTGCATCTGCACTTTGGAAGTTGTTGGTTGGAAGGTACATAAGCACAGGAATAACCCAGCACGCCTGTAAAGTTTTCAGTTAAATTGAAGTTAGTACAGACATGCTTACAGATGCTTTTACGTGGCCACATAAAAGACAGACATTTTCAGTTACTAAGAGAACTAAACATTTGCTAGTAATATCTCTGTCTTATACAATATTGTCTGCATAATCACATCCCTTTTTGGGTGCAAATTTTGTGCTTTCTTTGTCAATTAATATTTTTTTTCTCCTAATTTTTATTCCTCTCCCTATTTCTCCTCTGCAGTTGTACTGGTACAAAGCTTTGTGTGGCTGCACTTTGGACTGAAAGGGGAAAAAAATATAATGCTTTAAAAAAAAAAAGTTGTTATTTTTTAAGGCTTTTCTGTAAGCCCCACTTGCAGACCCACTTGGAGAAATGATCAATTATTAATGAAAAGTCCAGGAGTCCCATCAGTTGATGCTGCACAGAACTGCAGCCTGAGTCAGCTGTCCCGTAACACAGCAATTATTGAAGAGCAGGAGCTCGCAAGCACCCTCTACTTTGCAGTAATAAGCTGGTGGTGATTATAAGGCACTTAAAAACAATTAATCCTTTCCATGATGCTCTTGTAGGATAAGTGCAGTTTACCTGATTGAAGCTGCAGTGGGGAAAGACTCCTATCACCTAACTAGATAAATATCTATGGCATTAACATTTCCACCTGAGCTATACGGGAATGTCCAAGGCACTTCCAGGAAAATCACACATCTATCTTGCTTTTATTATCCAAAGACAGGCTACCGTTACATGCAGTGAACAAAAGACTACGGGAAGAAACTATACCAGGATTTATTTATTTTATAGAACAAGAAGATGTTTAAAATGTAATAGAAAGAATGGTGATTTTTGCTGAGTGCTTGTCCCAGAAAACAGAAGGGCAAGTTGTAGAGTAGCGCACTGATTAGTACTGCGGGAGGAAAAGCTTAGATAAAATCAGAGCAAGGCAAAATTGGAATAGAAATGTAATCCTTCAAATGTTTCTGTTTACTGGTAGGAACTGTTGTGATCCTAGGTGTAGGCTGTTAGCTGCTGATAAAGAACTGCTCACGGACAGAGGAAAATCTGGCTAAAAAGTGAAGCAAGATAGGCACTCCTTTGGCTGGAAAAGGGGCTTGCAGTGTTGCTGTAGCTCTTTGGTGATAACATCTCAATATCTAGTCTAATTTTAAACACTTAAAACCATCTTCAGACATTTCTGTTTAACAGTATAGGGCTGTGAAGTAAAGATTATTTTTTTTTTAAAGTGAGAGAGGCTTCTGTAGCTCTGGGGCAGTTGTGGGCCTTCCTCCCTCTGTTCCTACAGTCAACACACAGCTCTGCTTCCTTCAGTTTCTTCTCCTGAGGTTTGCTCTTTCCTTGTGATAACAGCAGAGCACTGAGACCCTTTCTTTGCTCCCCTCCTCTTAACTGGCTCACCAGTGCCACTTAAGCTCTGACATGACACACCTGAGCTTTACAATTACCCATTTTGAACTAGTTACCAAACACCCAGACCTCATCATTACAAGTAAGAGGACAAACCATCACATATTATTTCTATTTTTTTTTCCTGTTCTTATTTGCCCACTCAAATAAGAAACTAAAGTGAAAAAATCTAGAAATGTAGCAGTTCCCACAGCTAAGTTATTGGGGGGAGTTTTGCCAGGGGATACTGTATTTGAAGTGAGCACTGCAAGGCAATTTCAAGGAAATTGAAATTCCTTATTGCTAATTGGTTAGGAAGACAGGTAAATCAGGTGAACTTTTGTTTGCTCTCTCTTTCTTGCTTCATCTTTAGAAAACAAGTTTTAAGGGCGTGGTTTGTTTTCCTATGAACATTTAAAGTCTTTATGTTATTCTTCATTATTTGGTTTCATTCTTTCATCATAAGAGGATGCAATTTTCATGGTGTGTGCTGCTGATGTGCTGAGGTATTACCTGTTTTCTGGGCAGCAGATGAACTGGTGGAAGAAGAAAATTTTTACTTTCTTGCGAATGTCTTGTTTAATGGGGACAATGGTAGAGTCCATAGGAAAACAGGGAGATGGAAATGCTCATCAGAAGGGTCATGCATTCTTGCTCTGCAATTAAAAGTAGGTAATCCCCAGTTTTTGTCTTCTCTAATTTATGCATAATGAGGTAGTCTAACAGAGTGGGAAAAAGCTGTTCCTGTTCAGCAGCCTAGTGTTCATTTGCTCTCTGCATCATCTCTCCCCTCCTGAGGATGCCTTCTCTGCTGCAGCATGGAAGATGCTATTCTTAGGAATGGATGTCCTCAGGTCCCCACTCCCCCAAAACATATTGCGATATTGCTAAAAAGTACAGACGCTTAGTAGTACATGTAGACAGAGTCCCAGACCTTGACACAAGGGCTTAATGACTCTCAGTAGCTTGGGGTGGGAAGTGTTTATAAGACTGATAAGTAGGGAAAAACATACACCTGGGATGCAAAATAGCTGATATGGTTGCAAGTGCTGTTAGTTCTATATATTTCGGTGCACCACTACCTCTGGCTTCCCTTCTGTTTTGTGTGTGTATTTAACTGCACATTCAGAAGTGGCACGAACCCATAAAATAGATATATATATATTGTTTTTATGTTAGGTAGTATGTAAAACTGTGTAAATTGCTCCTAAAATAATGACTGAGGCATCTAAAGTTTAACAAATCTTGAAAATGAGTTTGTGCTTAGTCATGCTTCTATTTGTATGGGAAGAGAACTGTCTAACGTTAGTGAATTCCTTTTCCTCATTAAACAGGAGTTGAGTTTGTTAGCATATATCTAATATTATGTACACCATAGTTGCTGGATTTTGGGATGCAGTGAGATTTTCACCATGTGGATAGAGTTGGAAGATTGAAGTGTATTATAAGTACTTTTCTTCAAAAGTAAGTCTCTAGAATTTCTTGAAGTCCTAAACCTACTTTGTAGGATGTTGCAACTTGTGTGTTGCATTTGAAAGTTTGTTGGAAGTGCTTAAGTTAATGGGTTTTAAAGAGTCAGCCAAACATTTAAGAAAGTTCTTGTAAAGCTCTTTTGATTAATTAGGTAAGAAATTTTATCATATATGGGTTTTTTGTAAACCACACTGAACTTGACTGTTTTTTATAAAATGAAGGCCTACTGTAGGTATGTCTCATGCATATTTTTAACATGTCACAAACTGCTGCTTTGCAATATAAAGTTAATTTAGTTTCTGGTACCAGATGACTGGGAAGTGGACATTGGCAATAATCTTGAAGTCTTTCATAGCTACATTCTTAACTCGTAACAGTACACAGGTTTATGGCTGCCACACTGGTTTTATCACAACTAAGTAGCTACTTTTTGGATATTGCTTGAAAATTAATAGACTTATGAAAAATAATCTTAAAAATAAAATAAATTTTTAAAAATCACTTATTAAATAGGGGTTCCAGGGTAAAAATCTTTCTGCTGGTTTGGTCTGATTTATTACTGATTCTGATTCTATGATTCTTTTAAAAGTAAAGAATCAGTAAATGGTTGATTATCCTTCTTCTAGACTGATCAGAATAACAAATAAAGCAGCACATAAAAGTTACCATCAGATTCACTTCGAATCAAAAAATATTAAGAATTTTCCTTTAAAAGCAGTATATAGTTGCTTAGGTTTTAGTATATGACAATAATATTAAAGAAATAGTTAGAATGTCATTAAGCACAAATACTTTGGGATACTCCCAGTGTTTTTCTTTATATCTGTAAATTTGATAGATTTCAAGTTGTCATGTTATTTATCAGTGGCAAACTTAAAAATGTACCCAAATTGTAAAGGTACACGCAGACATATTTCCTTATATTTTTACTCTTTCATTCGTGGTACCTTTTTATTCTAAAAAGCCATGGTTTAATTCTGGCTTTTCTAGTTGTTTTGCTGAAGCTTTGTGAGAGCGCAAAAGCTGAATAGGGTGTATTTTTTCTTCATCTCGAAGTATAGTTTCTCTTCATCTGCTGCTGCTTTATAGCCATTGTTTTTTATATATAGGAAATACATCTCCAGAATGCATGGTATGGATTTTTATTTTTTTAAAAATATGATCTGTTAATTGCCTTTGGGCTCAGAACTGATGTTTCAAAAGGAAAAAAAGTTTCAGTCACACTTGAGATTGTAGGCCTTCGTGCTTCTTTTAACGGTAATCGACCTAAACATTATGCCAATATAAGAAAGCACATGTGTTTTTCCTGAGGAAGCATTGTACCATCTTTTCTCATTTGGGAGTGGACTCTAGTACTTGGTAAATAAACTGGAAAGCTGAAGGGTGATAAAAGGGTTGACAGACCCTTGGCATGGTGTGAGGGCCTGTGATGGCGTCCTGGGGAGAAGGGGAAGGCACCTAAGGGAGGAGCTGCTGCTCTGACCTCCCTCTTCCCAGGCAGGGTGTCTGGAAGGATAGTTGGATGAAAATGGCTTGAGGAACGTGTGGGCTGAGGATTGCTTCTGCCCCGGGAAGCAGAATGGGGGAAGTGGAGGTGGATCCGGAGGACGAAGCAATGGCGCAGTGTGGGTAGGATATGTGAGGGGTTGGTGGTCGTGGGCCTCATCTGGTGGCGAGGCACCTCTCCACCGGCCACATCTGAAAGAAAGGAAGTTTTTGAAGACTATGTGGGGAGGAAGTAGGGAAGTAAGGGAAGAAATGTGGTCACATCTTGGGTTTGGCAGTGGCTGAGGCTGTTTGTACGGAGCTAAAAGCGTGAGTGAAGCCTGGACGGGGAGGTGAGGAGGAAGGGACTTCCTGAGTCAGTGCTCAGGTCAATTCGCGTTACTCTGGAATCCTCTGCCATTGTTGTCCAATGCACGCAGTAAATGGCTGGGACTAAGACCTTTCTTGGCTGAGTCCTCTCCTGTCAGTGGCTCAGTGTCCAGGTTTCCCTCTTTCTGTGCCACTATCATGTGGCTTTGGAGCGGACAATGGAGGAAAGTTGCGTTCCCTGAAATTCCGGTCAGTTCTGCGTATTTGAGGTAAGAATATGCAAGGGGAATCAAGGGAGCTGCACACAAAAAGCTGATTTCTGGTAATTGGAGTCTTTCCTGATAGTTCTGGGGGGCTGCTCTGAGGGACTCTGCCAGCAGTACTCATTTGGTTCACACATTTACTCCAGCCTTGCACAACGCACAAGATACATTAAAACCGGTGCAAGATCAACCACCAGCCCAGTCAACTGTGTTTTTCATGCAGTCAGAGCAACTAGGCTCCGACTGCATGAAACTAGGCTGACAAGTAATTTTTATGGAGAGCTGCATACAGATTTTTATACCTTTTTTTGCTACCGCTACTTGCTTTAATTCAGTGAAACGGATTTCCTGTACACAAGGCAGACTATTTGAACTCCAGTTTAAAACTCACTAGTGAGTTAGTGTCTCAGACTCCTGTGTTCAGTAGGCTACTACCACCCATTTTTGGGCCAAGATCATGGTAGAATAGAAAGAAAATAGTTGCTAGCAGTATCACAGGTAGTCTCTTGTACACAGCAAAGAGGATCCAGGCTTTCTAATAAGATTCGCCCCGACAAGGATTTTCCCTTAATCCTCATGTTTCAGATAGCTCAAACAGATTACTTGGATACTGAAATGGGTAGGCTTAAAATACCATTTATTTCTGATTGCTGGAATCTTGTTCTGGGAAGCATTTAGGAGGACAGTGATTGTTTTGTTTTTTAAACTAGAACTTTCAGATTAACTCTAGAAAAACCTTTTATGGTGCAGGCTCTTAGGCTCTGGATAATGCAACTTGTCTCTAAGTGGCAGATTTGTGGTTTGACTTTCAGCTACCATTTCAAAGCACGTAATATATGACCTGGTGCTCATTAACATACCTCCTTCATGGGTTTTTCAACATATCAGAAACAAGAACATACTTTCAATTGTTATTATATGTGTTTGATGAGCATGCAAGTCAAGGCTTCTTGAAGTTCAAATGTTGTATTACACAGATCAGCTAACTTCATTAGTATATTAAAATCTCAAGCATCTGTCTGGGAACTTATTTCTCAATAAATCTGACATCTTTATCTGGAATATCAATATTCAAAAGCCTTCCTACATTCTTAACTTGCTGATTGCATCTTTTCGTTACAGAAAATCAATTACTCTTACCTACGGTTGCAGAATTTTAAAAAGATACAATCAAAGCTTGAACTTAATTCTCCAGTTTAACTTCTGGATGCTGTGTGTGTACATCTCTTCCGTGCCCCTTGTTTCAATTCCATTTGGGCTTCAGATAAGGTCACCAATGTGCTGCCTTATTCCAAAAAGGTGGGCACAAGGAGATGCTTCTTTCTCTGAGACCTCTCTTATTGATGCTTACAACTGTTCTCCAGAGAGCACTGCAGCTGTTGTTTGTGTTCGCTTTGCTCTATTGATTGGGTTACAAAGCAGTAAAACCACAGTATTGTGAATTTCTATGAATGGAGGGATAGTAGCAAAATGAATGAATGCAGAAACATTTGGTACTATTTATTTTTTTTTCTGACGGTTTATAATGTATCTAGGCAAAGGAAGGTAAATCCCTTCTGTGTGAGGGGTTTATTGTAATCCTCTACCTGGTAATGAAAAAGGATGGTAACAAAACTATTCTTTAAAACCTGTTTGGTATAATAGTCTGTACATGTTCTGGTGGATCTATCTAGCTGTAATGCAGGGCATTTAATGGTAATTATTAATTATAAATTGGCATAGCTTGCAGTTTTTCACCTGAGATTGTACAAAAGCCCTTTCTTATATTTCCTAATAGGCAATTTAATCAAGAATGTGAGGGCTTTTAAAGAGTTCATCTTTGCTATCAAACTATATATAGAACATGACCTTACTCAAGTTTTCTAATGAGACATCCCGAGTAAGGTTAGCGTTTCCTGTCATCAACTGAATGAGACTTGATTCTACATTTACTGCTTACAAAGTTTGTGATTAGCATCATACTAGCCCAGCCTGTATTCTGAGTGCTACTGAAGGGAATGGCAACTATTGCTCGTCTCTGCTCCTGTTACCTGCCATCCGAAGATTACTTCTGTTTCAAGTAAAGGCAAAATTAATCTGAAAAAGAGTATTGAAAGAATTAGCTTGTTAATCACAAGCCAAATCTGTTATCCAAAGTCAGTAGAAAAGCAGTGGCAAAAAATAGGAATTTTTTTGAAATAGGGAACATCTAGGAATCTTAGCCAGATGAAACTATTCTGTTTTTCTGAACTTCTTATTTATGAGCATGCTGCATAATTTTGTATATTACACTTTATATTATTCTGAGCATTAGCCACGCAGCAGGACATACTCCCAATCTTCCTAAAGGAGGGAGGTAAAGATTAGCCAGGGAAGTGTCAAACTGCTGAAATCTTAGATTCTTCAGTACCATGTAACAAAACACGCCTTTATCAGACAATAAGTGGCTGAGATGCTAATATATTTCTTTCAGCTTGGTTTGTGAAACTCAGTCTTGTACTGGGAGAGCAAAACATTTTATAATATTTATTACATGGTGTGAGGGCTTGTTGAAGAGTCTTGCCTTTGGGATCTCTGTAAAATATGGTTTGTGTTCAACTGTGTTGCAAGTTTCGGTGCAGGCAAGATGTTGTACCATCGATCTTTCATAATGTGCTGTGTAAGATATATTTTCACATCACAAAATAGATTCAATAAAGTGCTATATTTTATTTTTTTAACTGATAAGGAAGTTATCTCGATCTTTCTTCTTAAGGAAGAAAAGAGAAGCCTGTTAGCAAGGGAAAAAAGGATCTTTCCTCTCTAGAAAATGCTGGAAAACCATAAATGCCTCAGTGTGTAGCTGTTCGTAGGCGCATATGGAGACAATTATCCTAAAAATGTCCTGTAAGACAGAAGCCACCTTCTGGATGGAGTAGTTGAAGCACGGAGGAAGTGACAAACTTGCCGAGGGATATTAGATGTCCTTGAATAAAAATACTCTGGTTAAGAACTTTTCTGTTTCTCATACACACACACACACAAAATAGAGTAACAAAATGAACATGCAGATCATAGTTAATGTGTGATATGTTATTTTAACAGTTGAAGTGAGATGCATTATTGATACCAATTCTTGTGTTCAGTAGATGGTCACTAGATGGCATTCGTTGGGTACAGAATTTAAGGGGAAAATAATCTGTAATGTTTAATTTGTATTCAGCCACATTTCAGTCCACTGCTGTTTCTGCCTGAATATAAAAATTTACAAAAAGGACATGTTAGGGCAGTAGAAGAGAGGGGAGAAGGAAGCATTTCACTGACGTTTGTTATTTCAGAGGCTGCACTTCCTAAGCAATGTTGTTTATCTCGAAGTGTAATAATATCGTGTAAACATTTTTGAATGCTTTTCTAGTTAGTATATATGGAAATATGTTTTTCGATTATAGATTAATGCAGAGCTATGAATCTGTTATGTGCTTTGCTCACACTCCTTAGAGATGATGATCAATCACTATGAAACGTTCCAGATAAGATCACATCTTCAAAGCACTTCAAATTGGAAGCAACTGATCAACAACACGAGCCGTCTTTGTGGAGTAGGGCTGCAGGAAAGCTCTGGTAGTCAGAGGATGAGTGCAGGTACTTACACTGTCTCTTGTAGGGTTGGGACAAGGTGTGTGTGTGTAATAGTACGATTACCTGCCTCTCAGAAGCTGATCAGAAGTTGCATTTAGACCTGAGGACTGTTTCTTGATAAAACCTGTGGCAAAACTCGCACAGTACTGCAGAATGTATGGAATAATTAAAAGTATATTGCTCTAGTAAAAGCTGTAAGTACTAACTGGCTACGTGGTAGTTGCCTTACCTCAGTCAGTGCCATATTTTAGGATGAATAAAAGCATTATCATTGATTTCTTAGCTGTGTTTCAGATCTGACTCATCTATTTTGTTCTAATTCAAAATGAGAGGTGAAGCATCTCAAGTGGCTATAAACACTCTGCTGCGAGTGCCGTTGAGTAACAGGTGTTTATTGCAGACAGTGCTCTCTGGAGTTGTTTGCTGGTTGGTTTTATTGCCTCCGTGGCCCAGAGGAAAGGGCTTGCTCAGGTAGAATGCTCAGGTTTTCATGCTGTCTGTGCTACCTGAATTTTTCAGTATAACTGGTGTGGTTTTGGGGTATCCAGCTTGCTTCAGATATAAGGTTATTAATTTGCTGGCTTTCTCTGTACCGGTCTCCGACATGCCTACATCACAACCTAGGAACCTTATGGTTTTGAACCAGTTACTAGCAAGAATTTACAGTTTAATACCAAACCCACAGCTGCAGGAAAGAAAAATGCTGTTTAGCACTCTAAACCTTACAGATTTAGACAGCTTTTTGTGTCTTTACATCTAAATAAGAAAAAGTAAAAGCTGTTATCAAAATTCTCTTATTTGAAGGTAACATTAATCTCTTTCCTAATAACATATGAAGGTGAGGGTAAATCAGTAGGTGGCAGTCCTCTTAAGCCAAAAAAGAAACAGTGTGAGCACAAAGAACTGGGATTTGAATGGAATAAACTGTTTATTAAATATTTCCATGATATGCGAGCTCTGATGACTTTAGATCCTTTACTTAGAATCCCCCTAGCTATTGATGGTTTCTTTTGTCTCTCTTGAGCTGTAAAATCGTGATAATAACTCTCTAAAAATATTTGAGGAGCTATGCTGTACTAAATGGGGAAAAAAATCTTCGATGAGTTTCCATATTTTTCTTCCTACTTGGTCAATACTTGAGCTTAATTCCTGGGTACTTTTTTATATCCTTCTCTGAAGACAAATTCTTCCCAAATGTAATTGTAAGAGTTCTAATCCATCAGTGCTTGGCATTCTTCTGACCAAGCAGTATATTTCCTGCAGCTCTTCCCATATCTGTGGTTTATCACTTCATCTGGCCCAAAGGCACTTGTGCCTTACTGGTTTCCAGTAGCAGCTGCCTTTCCTGGGTCCTGCTGTCTGTCTCTTGCTCTCGCTTACTCTCCTCTCTCATCTACTCTCTTCAGATCTTTACACTTTTTTTGCAGACTTCTCCAAAAAACTTGTCTGTGTAGCTGTAGCTTACATTTTGTTTTCTTTTCTTGCTTCACACACAAAAAGGAGGGTCTGTCATTCATATATTACCCTGTGTTTTCATCCAGATTTTTGTAGGACAATCCTTAGAACAGAAATCAGTGTTCCTCTCTTCCGAGTAAATGGCCTGTGCTGTTAAGCACCATCTCCTCTCTTACACTTCCTGGTGCATAAATCCTTTGTACATGCTCTCAGCTCAGCTGCAGAAATTAATGCTGCTACTCCCTGTTTTGCTTCCAGCCTGTGGCAAAGATGGTCTGTCATTTGTATTGGGTTTGTATCGATAATGCTGTAGTATCTGTCAAACAAATTGTTTCCTTCAGGCTGGTTCTCAACATCAACGGTGTGAGGGACCTCTCTGATTCAGTCCTGTTGGTTGCTAAGAGAAAGAATAGATACTTTTAAAAAACCTTACCTACATGATAGATTTGTGTCCCTAGCAGTATTCAAACTGTTTGAAAACTAATAGCACAATAATGCACTCATTTTAAAAAAAAAAAGAAGCTGAAGCTTTACTGGTATAAACCAGTGTGTGTTCTAAGCATGTTAAATATAATTCATATTGTCTTCATCCCACTGTGTGCTTGCTTCACTCCCAGTCCCTTTCAAGTAGGCTACAATCACTCCTCCTCTGCATGAAAGGAGTGCACTCATAAAATAGATAGCTTAAAATAAAGCCAAAGGAGTTACTTATTTTCATGTAACGCAGAAGATGTGGGTGTTAGAGGCAAAAAGCTCTGATAACTCACTTAAGCTGCTTAAACGGTGTTGGTGGAAACATGGGAAGATCAGGTATGAGCAGGTCGAAGGAGATTTCGATAATGATTGGGAAAGTGTGGCAGTGAACCTGCCCTGTCTTTCTCCTGCGTGTTTAGCCAGATGTAGCGTGTGGGGAAAAATTCTGGCAAAAATTCAAATATTTGCCTGGAGGTCACTGAAAAAGATACCAAAGGATCACTGGATGGTGTCTGAGGGAGTTGTTAAAGGGAGACCGTGTGTAAAAGTGTGTAATGGTGTGTAAAAGTGAAAATTCACATAAACTTTGGGTTCTTGATCCACTGCCTGCGTGTTGCTGCAGTTTTCAATAGTTTATGCGTGAGGGGGATTGTTTGTTCTCACCCAGGTATAGATGGCACAAGGGTGATAAATCATGGAAAACTGTTGTGTCCTGTGAAGCACTCCGGAGTAAGTGAACAATGAGTTATTAAGTAGGATCCTTCCTGATCTTCCATAGATTGCTATTGCTATTATTCATGAGGGGTTTTAAATATGGACAGTATGGCATAATTGTAAGCCTTTCTCTTGGGAGCAGGGAAAAAACTGAACTATAAACCAGAAATGTTTCCTTGCCAAGATTCGGATAGATTTGGAGTGACTGTTGCCTGATTATCAAGCTACAGCTCTTGTATTGCTGGTTCTGCACCGGTGGGGTCTGAATTCCTGCAGGCATCATCTTCTGGAAGGGAAAGTCTTTTTTCTTTTTCTTTTTTTAATAATTTAAGTTCTGATTTTTCTAACTCTGTGAGTAGAATCTGCAGTTCCCTGTTTCCTTCAGCTGGAAGCAGGCACCTAAGGAAGGAATACCTGGTTTCGCATTTGAAAAATACTGCAACTATTGTGATATTACAACTTAAAAATGATTAAGGTATACAGGAAATAGTTAAGGAAGGGAAAATGTATATATTAGGGGGATATTTAGCCAAGTTCCTTAAAACTGTGACAGATATCCATGTATATTCATTTTACCTGAGAAAGTCATACAAAAGGCCCTCTTCAAGTAGGTCTCTTCTGCCTTTTAAACCATCATATAGGATCAGAGGTTGATTGTGTGTGGCAAAAATACTGTCTGTAGTTGTCTAACATAAATAGTCACATGCTAATTTTATATTATTGTCCACTAGTAATAAATATGTTTTTTTAATATAATAACATTTCATCACTTTGCATAATTTACTGGAAATATGGTTTGTGAATTAGAAATAATTAAATGAAAAGAGAGCTGTTGATGGTTCTTTAATCTTTTTATATGCAACATAAATGCCAAAGTAAAATATACAATACTAATAGCTACTTAATGATCACGCAAGATATTATGCAGTGGGAAAATAACTCTGCAAATGAATAAGTGGTACAGAAAATTAAAAAAAAACATGTAAGAAAGCGACATGAGTTTTTACTGTGTCAAACTATAAAATAGATTGGAGTGTGATATAATCTTACCACTACTGTGCTCAGCTGAGCAGAAATAACACAAAGTCGCCTACTATTATCTTGATGAATGTCTTTGAAATCTTTGGTGATCAAATGAATAATTTTGGGCTTCCTAGTGTCCATAGCCTTGGTTTTGATAAGTGAAAAAATCAGGTTCTGGTGTTCTTTGTCTCTAGCTGCTGTTGCAAATTGAATAGCTGAATATAAATCTTTGGACAAAAATTCAGTTTCCCAATAGTTGTGTGTATATGACAGTAAATGAAGATTTGAGCATGTATTCAGACCATGCGAGAAAACTATGTTTATTATCTTAATAATAACACACCTCAGATGTACGAAAAGCATAAATAGGAAGCTTCTTTTATACAAGGGTAAATCCTCAGAGGGAAGTAAAGGCAATTTTTTCCATCTATGACATTGAAGTTTAGGTATTAGCAATGGAAGGAGGAATTTGCATTGCTTCCTGGATTCCTGCTCAGAAATTATTCTCATTTCTGAGTTGATTTATTGTTACTTATCTATAGCAAAACCCCAAAATAAACCCCAAACCCTGAATACAACTATACACAGTAAAATGAAAAAAATCTTATCTAACTGTCCTTGTTCCTCCTATAGAATATTTTCAGCAGTAAGATGTATATAAAGTCTTTTTTGGGAAGGAGAGGAAATACTATCTGATAGTTCTTAGTAGCCTCAACAAGCCTAGAAAACAACAGGACGCCATTGGTCTGGGAAAATCCTGAACCCTGGGCTTCCTAACTGTCAGTTGAAAAAGCAGCCCAGATGTAAAGATGTAAAGAAAATCCTTCTGTCACACCATATAAACTATAGCTGTGGGAAGGGGAAGACTTTTTTTTTCCGCAGCAGAAATTCAGATTTAATAATATGCATTCATGAATTTTTGCAAGTAATTAGAAACTGTCCTGAAATCAACCTTGCTAATGTGCCAATTGGCTAAGAAAATCTCCCTGTTTGTTTTTCTTAAAGTTATTTATCTTTTTAATATCACAGAATCACAGAATTGTGGTGGTTGGAAGGGACCTCTGAGATCA
>JAOXJM010000041.1:65165956-65182473 GCA_026413425.1 Tringa solitaria | reverse complement strand
GCAGTTCCCTGTCCTTCTTGAACTGGGGAGCCCAGAACTGGACACAGTGCTCCAGCTGGGGCTTCATCAGGACAGAGTAGAGACCAGACCACCAAGCTTTAACACTTTTGAGCAGACAGTATTCTGAAAACTAAAGTTGGTCAGACTTTTTTTCTTTCTTTTTCTTTATATCTGCAGTGATGAGACATATGTCTAAAAGCTGAAACTTCGCTGAGGTTGTTAGTCCCCTTTGGATACTGATTAAATTTAGCAGGGATTATTCTTACCAATTTTGTAAAACAAGGTTGTGCCTAAAGGCGCGCTGTTGCTGGACAAAGTGAATGGTGCTCTCTACTTAAGTATGATTGATCCATAAAAGAGTCGTTAGTACCTGCTGACTGTGTGTAATGCAGCTGAATTCCTGCTTTCTGCTCTCTCTACCCCTTCTTCTGTCAGTCAGCCTCCTGCATTTTTGTTTTCCACGTAAGTAATATACCCAGAGTATTTGATTTCCTTAGTTGGAACATTTTACAAATCTCATAACTAAAAATCTCATAAGTAGCAAGATGCAACATAATTAGTTTTTTCTTATTAGTTTATAGGCATTAAGCATGGTACATAATGGAGTTTCAGGAATATATCAGTCTTAAGAGAATTCATTTCCATATCGCTACTTGCTTCCAAGAATTAGTCATTTAGACTTACAGAAAACATCTGGAAATCATAACAAATTTTTTGCCATTCCTGCCGTTTTAGCCTTTGGATATCTTAGAAATTTTGTTTTGATGTTTCTGCAAAAGTGAGCAAACATACATTTTTCCCTTATAAACGTAAAGCTCAGATGTGTTCTCAGGTGAACTACTCCAGAACAGGTTTATTGCCTTCCTTGTGCCTTTCACTGGAGCTTTTGGTGTGCTCTTTGCACTCCCTGAGCATCGCTTACCCAAATTGCAATGGTATTCTGAGGAGAAATACCCTGAAAATTTAGGTAGTCGTAGTGACTTTATGAATGTAAATCTACAGTAATAAACTGGTCCTTTACTGTTCACAGTGATCATTTCAGTGATGATTTTCACTTAAATTTGGACAATATCATCTGAATGGCATTATTTGTGTATCATCATATGTTCTTTGCTTTAATCTCCACTGAAGTGAGCCTGGATTTTGATCAATAACTGGAAAAGTCACTATTCAATTTAATCAGTGTACAGTTTAAAACCAAGTAATTTTCTAGCGATCTGTTTATGGCATTGTATTTTCTAAGGGTTTCAAAGTGTGTTATAAATAAAACTTTTAAAGTTTCTATCATAGCAGGGGTCTAAAATCTTAACTTTAAAAAGCATTTTACTGTCACTTTTAAAATAAATTCTAAATGTTAGAAAATGAAACTTGAAAGTGTTTGGCTTGAGGTGTAGATAAAAGATTGTCACATTTGAGAAAGAAGACCTACTTCTGCTTTTTTGAAGAGTTCAGCAGATGAAGAAAAAGGCATTGAAATGCAAGTGTTAGAACTAATGAACGGAAAGCTGACATAAAGGGTAAGATACTTTCAGTCTGATTTGTAGAATGATCTTTTAGTGTTCCATACTTACGCCCCGCCTTCCTCACCTTCCCACCCCCTGCAAAAAAATATGTGAAATTGGACAATGAAAACGTTATTTCTTTCTCTGATAGTCTGTTAAAATAATATACCAAGTACAAAGGTGAATCATGTTCTGTTCTCCTTGGATTAGAAATGCTATATACAGGTATTTTCATGTTGTAATTTTAAGTGGGTTTGCATAGAAAAGAACCTCAAGGTTGGCATTTCAGTTCAGAAAGCAAAGGTCAACTTTTCTGCAGAAAACTTTGTATTATATTACAATATATGGGATTAACAGTGAAATTTTCATAAGAGTTACTTTTCAGAGTAGAAATTAAATTCCTTCTTTCCATTTTTGCCTGGTAGTCTTGGACATTTTTTAAGATGCAGTGATATATACTTTGC
This sequence comes from Tringa solitaria, assembly GCA_026413425.1. Classification (NCBI taxonomy): domain Eukaryota; kingdom Metazoa; phylum Chordata; class Aves; order Charadriiformes; family Scolopacidae; genus Tringa; species Tringa solitaria. Next base: position 65,180,507 of record JAOXJM010000041.1, on the reverse strand, counting down.
TGGAATTTCCAAAGCTGCTTCTCCATGGTTGGGTAGATACCACCATGTTAGGTTTTGCAAGTTAATTTTTATTGCAAAATGAAATTTCCTAATCCTGCCAGTCATGTTAAAAAAAATTCAAAACTGAAGGTGTTTATCTTAATGATATAAATCCAAACAATTATTTCTTCTTGAACGACATTTTCCATTCTACTCATTTCATAGTACTTTTGTGGGTCCTGTAGCTTTCTGAGTGGTTCAGCTTGTCCTGGCCTTAGGCTTTTTCCGCCCGAATTTTTTGATATAGTCAATCCGAACTTGAGAAAACAGTCATTAGAATCATAAAATTGGATCTTTCCAAAGCTGCCCAGTGTTTCTTCTTATCAATTGTACTACAGTAGTTCATTCTTCAAGAGTGAGGGAAGAGGTAAAATAACTGGGTAGTAATAAAAAGTTCAAGTAGTCTGAAGTAACTCTCTGTCTTTTTGGCAAAACCTTTGTTCCTATGCAACAGCACCATCCCTGTTCCACATCGTTTGAAATTTTCCTGTGTGGCAAGAGGTAGGAAAGGGGAAAGTGGCCAGAGGACAAGAAATTTTGGTGGTATATATGTCTTAAACTGCTCCTGTGCCTGCTGCGTGAACCAGATGGGCAGTATACGCTGTGTGACAGAGGCAAAGCTTCAGCAGGGGTTCTCTGGAGATCTGTATGTGCCATCTATTAGAGCTATAAGCACTTGTGCACAGAATGGGTGTCCATACTGCTATATAATATATACATGCTATGTACACAGAGTTAGTACGGATGCTAAATTGCAATCAGCTTTGTAGAGACCCACCTATGCCTGACATATGTGCTGTGGTTACAAATAGATGTTCAGTAACACATTAATCAGACGTTAATACTTACACCTTTTTTTTTCTTTTTTTAAGGATCATTAGCCCTTTAATGCAGATCAAAGTATTCACTTTTCTATTGTTCATCGAAATGACTGAAGTGAAGTAGCTTTGACCAGTAATGGAAAGACAAGTTTTCATGTACACTGGATTTTCATGGCAAAACAAATGTGTGTTATTAACTACATTTGTGTTTTGCAACTGGTATGGTCTGACTTCATTGGGCTTGTTACGTGAGAGGTATTTTTAATGCTTTTTCTTTTTTTTTTTTTTTTCCCCTCTCATAGGCAGTGAAAGAGTGGGTTTAAAAAAAACAACAGAGAAGCAGTTTTGTTTTTAGAACACTACAACAATATATAGAAGTGATAGCTGTGCCACATTTCTAATAGCTGGGTTGAATCATATTCTTTTCCTCTAATGGCATGCGTAATTGCTCTAGGTTTTCAGGCGTCCTTCACTCGCACTTATTTAGATTAGTGACTGATGCATTTCCATGGAAACCTGCAGCAGGGGAAAAAAATCTCTTGGTACAGTGTGGAACTGAAAGGATGTGGGCTTGGAGTCTCAGCCTATAACTTGTGTAAAATAAGACTTCTTGTTGGTGGTCAGCTTGGTTTGGGATTTTTGGTGTTGCTGTTCTCTTAAGAAGTAAGAATTGTTTCCAGCAGCATTTTGTATAAAAAATTTAGAAGACTTGTCAAATCCTACACTTGTGGAGAAGCTTCAACTTTTTTTAATGTAGTTAAAACAGCACATTTTGAAATTAAATATCTGGGATGATTTTCTTCCTGAGGATGCAGAAGCACACAAAATTCAAGTAAGCTGGTTAGAAACTATGGCTGAAAAGTCAAGATCCAAGAAGAGAGTTCAGTTTGGAGGTATTGTGTACAGCTTTAATGAAGAATGGCTGGGTTTTGAAGTGGTGTTGGGGGGGAAATGTGAAGGTTTTATACAGACTAGTGACATCAGTCAGTAAAATATGGGTACTTTTAAAAACTTTGCACAGTACTATATTGCTTTTCCAATATCTGCTACATTCTTCATATGTGCTGTCTAACATATAATATCTTTTTAGTCATCTTATTGCTAGTGCTTTCTTAGGAAAATGTTATTCTTGGCATTCCCAGCAATTTATTCTGATTCCCAGGAGTTCTTAAGGTTGCAACAGATCATAGATTATCAAATGTGATTTTTTAGAAGTAATTACTCTTATCTGGCTTCACAGTACTGAAAGGACAAGTACCTTCTATACTTCTTAAGAAGCAGAAGTATTTTGAGATTTTGCTACTTTCAAACTGCAGTCATCCTACCTCTTTTGAATGTAGATTTTCCAGCTGTAGCCTTTCAAATCAATGATAAAATTAAAATTTTAGTTGTGGTAGTTGTTTGCTTTTTGAAAATTAATTAGCCTGTGGGGTTGGTAACTTGGTAACTTGGGTTACTTCACAGCTACCAATATGCAGTATCATTAACCATATTTATATATGATTTTTATATTTTATATAATGTATATTATTTGTATTATTTTAATATATACTTATAGCTGTATCTGTGTAATCTGATAAAGCGTCACAAGATCAGTCGATGAAGTTTTTAATCCAGTTTCTTTAAAAGTGGTGCAGTGTTCCTAAGCAATTTTGTTGTTGTGATAGTGTTGTATTTTAGACACCCTCAGTGGCAAAGAAGGAGCTCTTCTTATTGAGTGGGGAACCGTACACATCTGCAGCTCCTTGTTCCACCCTCATCTTCCCCTCCCCTGTCCTGTGTAAACTCCGGGACAACATTGCTTAGCAACATTCTGCTCTGCTAATCTGAGCTATTTGTTCACTCTGACTGAAGTAATAATATTAAATTATAAGTTATTCTGAGGTCCTTACAGTAGAAGTCGCAGAAGTCTGTTGGGTTTTGGTAATGCTATTATTTTATCCACAGTGAAATTCAGACTGTAAAGCCCATACGCACGCACAAAGTAGAGGAAGAAAAAGATACTGAGTGAAAGCTTAAGCTTTTGGCTTTTGCTTGATTTGTATTTAGTGTTACCTTGTTCTTAGAAATCATCTCCATTTTATAATCTTTTAAATAGCTGTCACTATTCTTACATGATGCTAGGGGACTAACTTTGGCAAGTTTAGGAAGAAGGGTAAGGAAAAAGTACGATCTCATGCAGGGAAGAGTGAAAAAAGTTATTTTTTGAGGCATTCTTACAAATGTCTGAAATATTCCAAGAGGACTGAGCACTCCAGCTTGTTGACTTCAGTGCCCCTTGGTAAAGAAGAGGGAAATCAGTATGTTCTGCAGAGGGCAAATGAGTTCTCCATCTGGCTAGCATTCCCGTTGGCCTCCCAGGGCAGTCGGTGGCCTGTTTGATGGCAGGAAGAGGAGAACTAAGTGTAGTTTGGCTTGATATCTGACTGCAAACCTGGCAAAAAGCTGTTTGAAATCGCTGTGTACGTCAGGGAGTGTTATGGTGAAAAAGATGGGGATGTTCCTTGAACTTCTTGTGTCTCTCCGATGCACAGCAGATGATGGCTTCTAATGTATTCAAAATTTTATCTATTATTGAAATGAGGGGATTTGACAGATCATTGATCCTGAATATAGCTGGGGAAGATTTAGACTTGAATGAGGCTTCCGCAAGGGAGGAAATTGAGGGGAAACATTTGTATCACCATTGATGATAAAAGCCCGTAATAGCTCTTGTTGAAACTTGCTGTACATGAAAATTAATGATTTTTGAAATTGAATAGAAGAATGGCTTTTCAGGGCCTGTTTTTCCTAACTCGGCCCAAAATAGTTCTCCATCTGTTCTTTCCACCTTAGGGTGCAGAATGACCTTCTTCAAAGCAGTTGGTTACTTTTTGTGTGATTGTAAACATGTCTCAGGTAGGAATAATCTGTGTTATGCAGATAGACCACAGCTCCTGCCACACAAGCAGATGCAGAGTTCCTTCACAAACTCCTAATTGAGTTTCCCTAAATTTAAGGCTAAGTCACTGAAAATTGTTATGTGCTACTCTGGGATAACATTGAAATGAATGTTTCTATTCGATTGCCATTCAGGTTCTTGTGGCAGAATTACAACCATGTGAAAATGATTGATTAAAATGGTTTCTCTTTTGTCATTTCTCATCAGAAAATAAATACCAAAGCTGGCACTCTATAACTAGAACTGACCCAAATTAGAAGGCTATTCTGATGTTTTGTTGTTTTTCTTGTTGCTGTGTGACATCTGACATTACCTGCAATAGGGAAAGTGGCACTTACTGTCACTTCTTGAGTGTTTGCAGGAAACTTTCCATGGAGATGCATCTGGCACCTTCCCAGTGGTTGACTGGACTGATACAGTCTCATGTGGCTTTGTGTTTGCTTAAAGCTGCAGAACTTCATCTCTTTAGCAAAAGTAAACCAATTCTGCTAGCAGTTTAGAGAGTAGTGGTAACTGTAAGAGAAATAGTATTTAATTAATGAGATAGGTGCCGAGTTTTAAAATATTACTTGGACTTCATTTTCTTTTTTTTAAAGGTTTTTCCTTTCAAGCATTTTTTTTTCCATGGATTTTTAGGTTTGGTGTAGAGCTAAAGCAGGCTTCTTCCTTGTGGGGCACGGTGGTTTGCTTTTTGTTTGCCTTGGAGTTTTTTTTCAATGCTGTAAGTAAAAACAAAAAACTGAACATTGTATTAGCGTACCAACAATGAATCCTGCAAAGCCTCAACTTTGCTCCCACCTGTAACATGTTGTCAGGTTGTCTCTGCTTTCAGGATGGTGGTTTGGGACTTTAAATTGTCCTTGCTGCTCGCAGGCATGTATTCTTGACTTAATCAAGTGCCAGCTACCAAAATACTGGAAATTAGTGTTTGCATAAAGTTGAGCGTGCGCAGAAGCAGTGCAAGTTGGGGACTGCAAATTTAGAGCCTACTGAGTGTAAAAAAATAAAATCCAACTATTAAGCCAACTGTTAAACCAAGTTGCTGACTCCTGCCCTTTGGTACAGGCCATCATTTTGGATTATGCCACTGTTATCAGTGAGAACCCTGCAGTCATTCCCCAGAATATTTGCACGAAAGAAGGAAAATATGAAATCAGGTGTTATGATTACAAACATTTGTATCACAAATCAGTTCCAAAGAACTGGAACATCACACCACATGAGCTTTGTAGTTGAACAAACCATCCTGACCTTCAGGATAAGTAATATTTGCCACAGATGATATTGCCAGCAGGCAACACATCAAGATTTCTCTGTTCTGCCTAGAATGGAAAAACAAGATGCCTTTATTTATGTGTTCAGGAGCAACTTGGAATTGACAGTGAGAACTGTTCTTATAAAGTATGCATTACATATAGCCAGTCCACTATGAAGGGTTAAGCAAAGTGCATTGAAGTTGCTTAATGTGGACTCAATTTTGTAAAAACGGTGTGTTTCAGCAATGATTGAAACATGCAAATGGACCAACTCCATGCTTGGTTGCTGGAATCTCTGAGGTCTGGTACCAGCCCAGGTCAACATCCATCTTTTTACCAGCAACAAAGTCTGCGAAGCCTAATGAATCTTGGGGCAAAGAGGGGAAAAAAAATACCTCCTCTCCCTACTGATTTCTTCTGATGACACCACCCAGAGCAGCATCTGCAGGTGGTTGATGAACTGTTCTGCTGCAGATGGGTTGAGAATGAGGGGCTGGGGGAACGAAGGCCTGCAGAAGCCCAACATAGGGAAAGATCAAGTGATTCATGTGTTGTTTTAATGCACATATAGATTTACTTCTTCATAAGATGCAAATACAAGCAGTTGAAGTTATGTTTCCAGTCAGATTTAAACTTTAGCAACAGAATTGCATACAGAGGTGGTAAAGTTGTTAAAAGAATACTGATTTCCCCCTATTTAGCTCTGTGAGCCTTACTCGGTGTTAGAGAACAAGAAGCAAATGTTTCAACAACTGCTTGCTGCTTTTTTCAGGTATAAGTGAGCTTTTTGATAAATTAAAGGGAAAACTAATGACATGCAAAACCAATGTTCTTCCATAACTGCCTCTCCAGTAGATCTAACCTGTGTATTTCAGTTATTAAAGTTTCTCTTCCAAACAAACTTGCTGATTCGCTACATTGATCAGCCATTTCAGCATCCTTTGTGAGTGTGTTCCAGCTAATCTTTCTCTAAGGATGCAGCAGGGAATCAACATGAGTCTGTCCTCCTTTTTTAAAAATAGGAGTTAGTAAGGAAAAATATAGCAAGGCAGGGAGACATCCAAGGATTTGCTATTCCAGTCAAGGAGTCATCCTTGAGACATTTTTATGCCTATTCTCAGATCTGAAAAACTTCAAAAACTGCATAAGATTTGCTATTTCTTAGCTTCAACTGAAAGAAAAATTGGCTGAGAGCACCACACCAACTGAACACTGGGTTTTAAAAAAGTCATCTACAAGATTTAAGAAGAAGAAAAATGAATTACGAATTAAAGGTTTTCATTAGTTTACAGTTTATAATGCCTTCATCATATTTCTTTTTTCTGGATCCTCAGAGTTTATCCCTTCTAAGGAAACAACAATGTTATTACTTCTGATTTGCAAAGATATGAGACAGATAGTTGTAGTTTCTCCTGAATTCTTGGGTGGTACATACCTGCAGATTTCAGTTTCATTAGTTTTAATACCCCTTTAACAGAAGCAGGCTGTAGTTGCATATATTACTACAAATCTTATGGTTTTGTTCTTCATTCCAGCTTCGATATTATCCATACTAATATTCAGGAGGGAGGGAAATCCTGGTCAAGATTTTAGAAACAGTACATAGGAGGAACTAATGCTCTGATCCCTTCAATGCAACAACTTTTGTTCTTAAAAAGCAAGGATCCTATGAGCAAATAATTAGGGACAAATTCTGTTTATATGTCTTGATCACGTTTTTACATTTTTAGTAGAGATGTTTAGAATCTAAGATCCTACTCTGCTTGATTTGGAGAAGGATCCTTGAAAACATCTTTTCTATGGCTCCAATGGCTGCTCAAAGGAAGAAATATGAAATATTTTGTTAAACAATCGTATCACACGCCTGAAAATTACTTATGTCACTTATTCTCACTTATCAAAATTTTAACGTGCCATATTTCATAAGAAATCCCAGTTTTGATGAATCTTCATTTCCTAAGGAGGAAAAGGAAAATAGGGATTTTACTGAGAAGCTTATTGAGACCACAGTGTGTGGTATGAAGAAGGTTTTTGGTATTTTTTCCTCTTAATTTAATTCTTTTCTGGAGCAAAGTTCATGGTGTTATCAAGAAGGTCACTTGTTACTTGAAAGCCAACTGCATACTCAACTAGTAATGAGTTAAATCAGTAAAAATATGAAAGTTATGCTTACAACACCCAGAAAGGAAGGAATAGGGTGACTCTTCAGTGAAAAATGCTTCTGGTTTGCTAGATGTGTCATTTATTTCCATAATACATTGTTTCACACATACTTGATATTACATTATCATCTAAATTAAAGCTTTAGTTATGCTGAGGTTTCGTAGTAACACTGTGGGGTCAATTTGTAGTCAATGGCCTTTGTGCGAAACAAGTGGGTACTTAAGTTACACCTGTCTTTCATTAATCTGTTCACATAAAATAGCATTTTTTTGACAAGTACGTAATATAGAATTGGTTATCCCACAGCAGCATGGACCTGTGGTGCAATGATGTGCGTATTTTATTTAGTAGATGGGGAAAAACTGTGGCTAAATAAGTTTTAGGATAAGAACATCCACTTTAAGTTAGTTTTTGGAGACACAGTTTTGCTAACAAACCTGCTACCTCTTTTTGCTTGTGGCTTCCTCTACAACAGATGTAATTTGGAATTGTTTGGTATGGCAAATATTTTGAATATGCAGGTACTTGGGTTAGAAAAATAAATGCTCTTCTTAGTGATGTTTTCAATGCATGTACTTTTTTGCCACTTCTTTTTAATAAGGTCAAAATTTTTCGTGATACTGTTGGATCTTTGGATGCTTTTGTGATACCTTTGGATACTTTAGGAAAAGGTCATAAAAAGGTGCATTCTCTTGTTGCAAAATCAGTATATGGATAATGACTAGCACAAGTCCACTTGAATTGTGAACTTCTATTGACTTCATGTCATGTAACAAAGAATTTTAGCCTACTTTTCTCAGCTTTGAGTAACTTTTAGTCTAATCCTCAACACAAATATTCGTGAAAGCATTTTTTCCCCAGGAAGTAGAAGACAGTGCAGAGTGAAATCCTCCTCCCACTGCTGGGTATTGCCTGCCATCAGACACACGCAGAGCACTGTTCCCGAACCTCCTTTAGCAACAAACGTCTGTAACTATCTATTGAATTAGTGAAACTTCCCTCGGAGATGTCAGTGGGGAATTGGGAAGAAAGAAAAGCTTCATGTTTTGGGATGGTGCTAAATTGTTGAATTTACTGTGCCTGGCTGAAGAGCAAAGGGAAAGACTCGGCTGTGACTTCTGAATTGTTATTATTTTTTCTGTTCTATTTGGGTTGAAAAAGCATTTCTCAGTGTGCAGACTTACTTCTTCTTGCTGGAAACTGGCTTAGAACAGACTGAGACCATTGCTTCTGGTAGCATAACAAGGGCAGTAGGTAGGTCGGAGCAGCAGTGTAACCTGACTTTACCAACCAGTGATATTGGAGAGGGGGGTATCGGCTGCTCCGTGTTCGCTCTCCGATATCACATAAATTAGGCTGTTGCACTTTAATTTCCTTTGTTCATTCTATGGACACGTCGATCACTCGAAACCCTTCCCAGAGTGCCGGCGAGCGGTCTGACAACATACCCACTGCCAGAGCAACCCCTCGCAGTTTCCTAGGAAACACGGCCGCCGAAATACCCTGCGAAGAGCAGGAGGAAGAATAAAAGCAATGAAGACAGTTGCTTTGGGATTTTTTCCCCCTCTAGTTCTTTACTCTTCCAAACAATATCAAATATGTAAGCACTCTACTACAAATAATAGTGTCAGCGTGGTAATCGGGTTGTCTGTTGTAACATGCCAGCAATAGTGATGTGCTAATCACTGGAGAAATGGGAGCTAGAATGGTTTCTCTGTTTTTATGGGTTAGAGTCCAAATTTTATTTCTTGCTTTTCATGTCAGTGATTTTTCAGCTTTTGATAATGTCTGCAGGCGCTGTCGGAGTCCTGTGGTCAGTTCTGAGCCTGACACAGCAAAGCTACAGGGGAGTCATATCCATATTTTTCGGTTGAGGAGAGTCATCGCTTCTCCTAAAGTGGAAGAAGAAAAGGAGAAAATGTTTTTCACGTGCATCTTCTCAGTGTTCACCTTTCTTCAAACCCCATAAAGTATATTCTGGAATGGCAGAGTTTGAGTCTGTTGCTTACTAAAGTGTCTCCAACAATAAATGATTCTTATAAAGAAAAACTTAGGGCTTTATTATTTGTATTGCCACTGTTGCACTGTGCCACTATTGCACAGTGCAAATAGCTTATTTCTACTGCAACTCCATTTGCTTCAGTGGAGAAAGGTCCAGGAAGAAACCTGCCACGTTATTTTGTTCCTTGCAGACTCTTCTGTGGCTCTCATCATACTAGGGCTCAAATTGCTCCTAGATGGCACGTTAATTGATGAGAATAAAACCTCTTAGGTTCTTTTGAGGCTTTTATTTTTTTTCTTTTTACTAGAAAGTGGGTGACACTTACGGTGACTTTGTGTCATTATGGAAAATAGTTTCACTAGCTGTAGAAGGAACTTTCCTTTTCACATAAATGGTTTTTACCCTCAGATGGGCTGTGCAGTACTTTGAAAGCTGAGTTGGCTGTCACCTTTATCCTGATGCTTCATGCCCAGGTACATCCTATGGCCGTAACCTAGAGATGGGTGTAGAGAAATTCTTCTAACCCACTATAGACATTAGGAAAAAATACAATGGAGTAACTCTAGTGAATTATGGGCTTCTCAGAAATCTAGAAATTTCAAACGATAGACCAATGTTGCCTTTTGCTGTCAATGTGAAGGAAATTACGATTTTTGCAGACACTGGTATTTTGTTCTGCCTCCTGGAATAACTTTTGAACTGATCCAATTTGATGCAATGACTTTTCGTCTGTGGCGACAGATGTTCTTCTCAGTAATAATGCAGAAATATATACACTGCTAGAGTAATGTTTTTCTCGACCTTCTTGTCTGTATCTTCTTGCTAGTCTTAATAATCTGTCTGCAACCAAGTTTAAAAAGAAATCCTCAAAGGATTCTGCATGTGAAGACTCCATAAATGATGATGGGGTTATTAGTCTTAGGTGGTCCTAACTTACTCCAAAGCACTGTGATTAAAAGTGCTGGTTTTCAGGGAACCTGGGGACATAAGAATAGGTAAAACTCCAGTGAAACCTGGAACTAATCCCTTGGTGCTATTTTACCTCTCATAGTGCTTCTATGCTACGTATGGCTTGAATTCAGGAAAGCATTTGTTAAACAATTGCCTGCAGGTTCTTTGTAATTTTTAGTTAAATTAGAGAAGGGAACCTGTAAGTGGGGCTTTTTATTTCTTCTTCTTTTTTTTTTTCCCTATTTTTTTTTTTCCAGTATCCAGTCAATATGATGGCAGATTCTTGATCCTCCCCCCCCTCTTGGATGCCTGTACTTATGCTACGTAATAGGACAGGCTGGAATCTGAGTCAGAGGTTAGGGAAAGAGGGTAATTAAAGAATTTCCACAGAAACCTGGGAAACATACCACTTAGGCTTGAGTTCAGGGATTTGTAAGGCTAATGGTTTCCCAAATAATCGCTGTGAATACAACTGCAGACAAAGAAATGGGGGGAAGTAGAGGGGTGGGAGAGACAGGGAGCAGATACAAGCTGCAGCTGAAGAATGCTGGCTTTGCAATACTAAGTAGCTGAACAAAGCTTCTGTCTTACTGTGCCTTTCCGTTCCTCCCACCCACTTTGTATTCGTTAATAGCACTGAAATATCATGCTGTAGAAAACAGTTTCTGCAGAGGAAACATCTGGCTCCTTAAGGCTCAAGCAGTGGCTTTAAGATTTCCAAAATATTCTTCATTGTACTTTGTTCATTTAATTATTTCGAAGAGAATTCTGAAAACAGGCCAGTGGTAAACTCTTAAGTGGAATCCAGGTTTATGTTTTTCTGTGTTTCTTCTGATTATGTCTCTTGATATTAATCTGATTTTTAGGATGGTGTGAAAAAGAATGTTGCTCAGTGGGGAATAGACTGCAATTCATGCAGGTCACTATTCCATATCACAGCAGGGCACTGGATTTGGAAACTAAACTTGTAAACTTAGCAACAGAGGCATGACCCATAAAATTCACTGAACCCCCTTACAGCACATTAAAAGGTACAGTCATACAGTGAGCGACTTCAAAGCCAAATCTCTTTGAGCAGCTGTCATGTAGCCTTGGGTACCATTGCTGCTCACTGCACTTACAGCTCTTATTCCGTGAAATTCCGAAAAAAAGAGCATGTTGTCCTCCAGCCCTGCGGCTGACGTACTGGCTGGCTGAGCTTTGGTTGGGTCTAGGTGGGTGCTAGGTGAGTCCTGGAGCAAGCAATGTCCTTTTTGGGTGTTCCAGACCGGTGGGGGGTAAGGGCAGTATGAGCTCGACCCTGGGGTAAAGGTAGAGCCTCTTTGGCAGAAAATATAAGTTGTAGGTGAAGGACAAAAGACAAAATAAGCCAATACAAAACTATCAAGTAGAATTCATATAGTAATAGAGATTTTCTCCCTCTTTGGCCATTCTGTAGGAAGGGGACTGGCTAGATTCCACAACATTTATACAAATGTATATATTTCTGGTTTTTCTTAGCACTGATTTTCTTGTATCTTGAAATTGGTGCACCACTATGAAGAACTAACTTGCTTACTTTTTTATCCCGCTGCAATCTGCGTGTATATTTTCAGCCACAATTCCTCTTTGTTACAGGTGTAGTTGTATTTATGTCTCCAGTTGGGGGGCATGATCCAGTTCTGGGTCAGGTGTCCTGGTTAAAGCAAGGACAGATGCATTTTGTCAACCCTTGTTCCCAAAGTCTGCCTCCCAGTAAGTTCTTCTGCAATGTTCTCCTTGGCCCTGTTTAAAGCCTGTCGTCCCGCGCTGGTGTATTCATTCCGTCTGCAGACAAGCACTTGGTCATCTGACAGCATTACCTCTCACAGTCATTTTTAACATCTTTAACAGTTGTGACATGGAGATGGTGTACCTTGAGGGCGATGTCTAGCTTGGAGAACTAATAGAATGTGTTTGGATGGAGTCAGGCTGTCCTTCGGTGAAAAATTCCTCAGCCGTGCAGAGGAGAATTTCATGGTCACAAGCTAAAGCAGAAACTTTTCAATTTGATTTTTGATACCTGTTAGCCTAACTTAACGTGATTGCGTTCAAGGACCAAGCTGTACTTCGGCAAAGACTTTTTCCTGTTTCAAAACCTACAATTTCTGCATATGTATTTTCCCTTGAGTGAAGAAGCCACATATAAAGGAGCTGCACTATAGATACTCATCTGAGGACAAATAAGAATACACTAAAATATTATTGTCGTAAAGGCTGAGCGAGACTCGGAAAATTGATACATTTGAACAACAATTACTGTAATACATAAAGCTACCAAAAAAGGATCTTGCTCTCTTTTTTGTTAAAGTATTACTTTATTTGAATGCCTCTTTGGAAGTAAGCTTGTGCGTGTTTTCCTGTCATTCTGAAGAAGAATGTGCGACTGAATTACCCACCTCCTCTACAATTCTTTTGCCCTTCCCAGAAGTGTAATTTATATATATATATATATATATATATATACACACATATAGTCATAGCCTTTCAGTGAACACCTTTTATATCATGCTCTTTGCTGTGCAAACTGAAGCAAACAAATACAGGAGTAGCTTCTGCATCTTTCCCACATGGTTGATTTATTGGTGCCCCTGTAGGTACCCGCTGAAAACAGTAAATAAGAGCGCATCTTTCCAGTCCTAGAGGAAGAGAGATGTTTGGCTCTGTCTTTCATTCTACAGATACAGTTCTAAACTAAAGACTTTAACCGTTATACCCATAGTAAACCAGTGTTAATGTTGGTGAGTTGTAGAAATGCTTGTGAAAATAAAGTTCATGGTCCTGTAGGTTGATTTAATGCTGCAATCACTAGATGTGAGAGCTTCTTCAGTGGGATGGATGGCGTTTTCTTAAGAAAAAGCATAAATATCAAATTTTAATATATTTGAGGTTTTAAATGCCTTTTTTAATAGATTTATTGTTGCATCCTATTCCTTTGTTCTTCATGTTTCCCAAATATGGGGTTTATTTCTGTTTTGTGTCACCCCATATTTCTCAGCAGTTTGGATTGTTTGCTTTTGCTATAGAATGGTAGTACAGGTTTCAATCAAATCACACAGGAAATAGTGCTATGATGGCGATTAACGTGGGCAGCTACTTTCCCCCTATCTCATTCTCCATATGCCTAATAAAATTATAAAAATAGCTCTAGTTTTGTGCACACGCGTGTGTGTTCGTGTTTAAACAAAAAAATAGTTTTGCATTCTTTTGGCTATTTTTCCAACTTTTCCAAATGTGTTTCTGGTTTTAATTCTTTCTTTCTTCCTGTGTTTTACCTCTTAGTCCAAGCTGTAAAAGAACCAAAAATTAGACTTGAAAGGTTTTTCCACTGAGAATGTGGGTGGAACTTATAAACTTGTGAATGATATGATACATGATCTACAACAAGTTCTCCTTATTCACTTGATGTGTGTGATACGATAAAAGAATACCTCAACTCCAAAGTCAACATGTTTTTTTTCAAAGCACCTTGAAACCATGTTAATTCACCGTGAGGGAACATAAAGAAACACTTTTTTACTGTGAGGGTGACTGAGCACTGGAATAGGTTGCTCAGGGAGGTTGTGGGCTCTCCCTCCTTAGAGATATTCAAAAGCTGGTTGGACACAGTCCTGGGCAACTGGCTCTAGATGGCCCTGCTTGAACAGGGGGATTGGTCAAGATGACCCCCAGAGGTCCCTTCCAACCTCAATCATTCTGTGATTCTACGATAAGTACTGCAAATTTTCTTTTCTCAAAATATAGCAGAAAATCCACTTTGAAATTACAAATTAAAACAGCACTTGATTAAGAAATGCAGGAGTACTATTAAAAGTTCTCTTTTCTTTGTGCAGAAACACGAACAGATAGAACAAAGAAACTCTTTAGACACTACACAGTTGGATCCTATGACAGCTTTGATGCTGCAAGGTAAGATTTTTTCTTTTTGGTTGCAATCTGTTTACAAAACCTTTCTGGGTTTTATTTAATTGTTACTTTTTGTTTTGACTTTTGAGGGAAAGAGGGAAGCAGATTACTAAACAGAGCTTCTCAAGATATCATTCTACATCTAAACTGTTTTTTACCACCACTTACTTCTTTCATATGGGTTGGGTCTACAAAAATAGTGAGTAATGAAGTAATGAGTGTCACTCTTTTGTGTTCCTAAGTGGGGAAAGAGATCAGCATTTCACAAAAAAGTATGTTCTAGCTGCTTCTACAGTCAATGACCACTTAAGTTGTTGGATACTTCACAAGATCAGACCTTCTATATCTGTTCACAGAATCATACTCGCATACAAGAAAAAATAAAATTCTGTGTTTCGTTGTTCTGAACGGTGTCTTAGATCCTAAGCAGAAATTAGTTAGATAAAAATGAGGA
>JAOXJM010000041.1:65135117-65165856 GCA_026413425.1 Tringa solitaria | reverse complement strand
ATCCTAAGCAGAAATTAGGTAGATAAAAATGAGGAATATAGACATTAGAAATTATATTATTTATTTGCAGTTTCTGCTGAGTAGTTATGATTTTTAAGCAGGTTCTTCGCCCACATGGGAAGCTGGACTTACAGCCAGCTTCTGGGAGAAAGAGTGATTTTAAAGTGCAAAATCTCCATTAGCTGTTGGTGTCTTCTTGAGAAAATTGTGGTGGCATACAGGAATCATTATGATTTTCTCCTGACTGTTTAATCACAGCTTGGGGTTTTTTTAGTTTTGAAGAAAACCACCTTTTTTGTAGGAGGAAATGTGCAAAGTAACAATCACACAGTTTCATACAGCACAATATTTTTTTTTAAAAAGGAATGAAAATATGGTTAATGTTGCTTTTATTATGTGATCTTAATCCTTGTTCTGAGGGTCATGTGTAGTTTCTATGCCAGTTAAACACTTTGGGGAGGGAGGATTGAGTTGAAGTCACCTGAGGTAGTTTGGATAACCAAGATGTCTTGTGTTTGTGATAGTTAGTGTGCAGAGCTCTGAAAGGTGGGGGGCTGCTGGTTGTCTGCTCCCTACAGCCTATAAATATTTGAAAAATACGTAAACCTGCAGTCCCTTGAGTTGTGATTTGAAGGAGTGTTGCAATGTTGGATGAAGAGGGAAGGTTTGGTGACATGGGGGGGATAGCACAGGCTTGTTGGTTGTCTCCAATCATCCTGTCTTGGAGGCTCTGATGTTCCTGTTGGTGTATAGGGTATGCCATAGGGCATCAGCTCTTACTGCTCTGATTTAGGAACAGAGAAACCCCATTTTAACATCTGTATTCCCCTGCCATGATCGGCCAAGTTACCAGAGCTCTGCACTGTTGAACAATGATGTGAATGACTGGGTAGTCTAATAATGATAAAGTTGTCAAGAGAAGCTGTTAGTCTGCACCATGTAACATGTAACTGTTCTGCAGAGCCAGGTAACTGGTTACTAGTTACATTTCCAGTGAGCAGAGTTGGCTTTTCTCAACATTCTTTGAGTGATCGTTACTTTACAAAATTCATAGCCTTGTCTCTGCATTTCAATGTTCATGGATAGGATTCTTTCTGTCAGACTAAAAGCTGTGGCCACAGCATATTGCCTCGGAGATACCAAATAGTTCCCACGTGGAAACCTACTCCTACTTTCTAACAAAAGATTTCTTTCATTTGCAAATGTCACTACTATCTTTTTTTTTTTTTGTGGAGATGGGGAAGCTATTGATTCTAAAGCATTTGGATTTTTTGTTGTTCTTCTCCCAAGAAAATTCAGGCCCACTGTTGGGAGGGAGCAATGCTATCTGCCTTTCTGAAATAATAGGCAATACCCCCTAGTTTAGAGTGGTTATTTTGAAAGCAGGAGGCCAAAAGTCATGTTCAGATCAAGGGCTTGAACCTCCTCTCAGTGGTGCTCGAGTATATCTTTTAACCAGTGGGCTCTTGGGGTTGAATGGATGCTGCCCTCTGCTTTTGGAAAGTCAAGGAAACTGTGTGAGATGTTTAGGGAGGGGAAAGGGGAAGGTTGTTGGTTTATTTTTGTATTATTTTTATTATCCTCTTAAGATGTTGGGCTTGTGCAGAGCAACAGCAAAGCTCTCAAAGAATTTACATTGCTTGATTCAAGACCACAGCTGAGCAGGAGAGTTTATCAGATAAAAATGATAGTTTTTGTACAACCTTATTGAGAAATTAGGTATGAAGTATGTCTGCAGTTGTTGCTGATTCTGACATTGATATCTATTAATTGTCTGAGCAGTAAGAGAGAAGGCAACGGAGTTCTCCTGGCAGCTTCTGAGTAAAGCAAAGTTTTGAAGAAAACTCAGAGAATCTGAAATCCAGTGGAGCCGTTTTGTAGAGTAATAGTGGAAATGGAGAGGGAAAGGTAGGAGAGGGTAGAACTAATGAGAAATTCAAAACAATACAGTAGAAAGATAGACTTTCTTAACATACTTAAGTACAGAAAAGTACAGTTATTTTAGAAATTTTGTAAAATAACACTAGGAAAACTAAAAGAAATTGTTTTAATATCCAAGTTGCCAAACCCAGTTTGTTGCTGGAAAAGAAAAAGCTTGTTTCTCTGAGGCGCACATAATAACTTACTATAATGATGTATTTACAGAGAACATACACCATGATGAAAGGTAAACTTCCTTTTTCATCCTTTACAACCATGACATATAGTGAAACGCTGTTCTGACACTTTTTTTCCCTAAATAAAATAGAGTTTGAGGACTTGCTGTCCTAAAACTGCAACAGCACACAAAGTTGCATTTCAGATACTTCACTGAGGCTGCAAATCAGCCTTTTGTACATCTAAATGATAATTTTACTGCTGCTTACGTACTGCTGCTAAAGAAAAAGAATTTGCATTTAAGAATCTGACTGGAGATTAGTATGGCTTGTTAGGATGCACAGATTTAATTCCTAGCATGGGCTTCTTCAGGGAGGAGAATTGTTAAAAGAGGCAAACAAGATGGCAAACTAACAGCACTTCTCAATATTTCCAAATTTGTACTGCTTTGATTGCTTTCTCTGTCGCCATTTCCTGTCAAAGTAAGGGAAGAATGTAGTAAAACAGATTTAACTGCTTGCAGCTAAGTTTTAATAAACATTTGTTAGAAGGCAATTGTGCCTATGTGTTAGAAGAGCTTTGAAACCAAAGTATTCACAGTTCCTTTCTGGAGATGATGTGGGGGAGTGAGGGGAAGTGTCTGCTCCCTTCTCTTTTTCCTTCCCCCTCCCAAAGGGCAAAAATTGCTGAGTAGAAACACTCTGTTCAGAAATCTATATTAATGGGCTTATTCACATGCAGGAAAATACATTGTACATGGCATTTTTCATCTTTAGGAAAATATGCAGCTTGAGTAATGGAGGTTCATTAAATCCTATTTCAGCTTTGCATAAGAGATCAGTTATCCATACATTAGTACTTCAGAAAAATGGGGAGTATGCTTACTAGTATGTAGAAAGGCAGTGAGACTTGCTTGCTAGTTCAAATAGTCATTAAATATCGTGCAAATATAATATTTGAAACTACCAGGTCTAACGTATTATCTGCTTTAAATGCTGACGGGATGCATTAATTCTGTTATGCAAAAATGATGCTGTCTCTTGCAGCTGTCATGTGCTGCTACTGCTGACATTCCTTTACCTGGATTCTTTTACTATTTTATTAAAACCTTTTAAGAACTAATTACTTTCAATCACATTCCTTTAATCCTATGCAGGTAGACATATGTTGAAGGGAAGGATAGGCTTTTTGCAATGGGATACATGAGAGAGGGTGGGGTTTCCTATGCTAGCAGGAGCTTTTCTCCGACAAACAGGAGTCTGTGGATGTTTGTCCCAGTCTGCAGCTCTGGAGGCTGAGGTGGCAAGTGGGATGGACAGTTTCCTTCTGCCTCCCCAGATGGAGCAAGCAGGCAGCACCCATGGTGTCAGAGCCCAGGAAGTGCATGGCCTGAGGGTGGACTTGCTCAACATCCCTTAGAGTCCCAGAGAGGAGCAGAAAGCAGGCATGGAAAAATCATGGAATCATAGAATAGTTTGGGTTGGAAGGGACTTTTAAAGGTCCTCCAGTCCAACCTGCAACGAGCAGGGACATCTTCAACTAGACCAGGTTGCTCAGAGCCCCATCCAACCTGACGTCGGATGTTTCCAGGGATGAGGCATTAATGTCGTCTCTGAGCAACTTGGGCCAGTGTCTCCCCACCCTCATTATATAAAACTTCCTCCTTATATCTCACCTGAATCTACCTTATTTTAGTTTAAAACCCTTACCCTTGTTCTAAAGACCAGATACACCAACATAGTTTCTACCTGCTTTTTAACTGAAGTGAGGGAATCGATCAATTATCTCAAGATAGGACAATGAATTGTTCAGTCAGGAAAATCAGAGAGAAGACAAAGTAAAGTTATCAAATTAAAATGTGTTAAATTAATTAGTTGTTTATCTTCAAATGTAAAATGTGAGCACCTTTTTAAATGTGACATGACTGGTGATAACGTGGTACCTTACCTTTTCATACTCTGGAGACCTAAATAAATGAACAGTTTTGGTACTATGTAAAGATTATAGTCTTGATTTGGTGGAAAACATGATCCAGTTGCCTTCAAGGATTTGGAAACTTCGGAAGACAAGAGCGGAAACTTTTACTGCTGCATTAATTGCATCATCTCCCACCCACCCCCAGCAGAATAGTGAAATAGCAAAAGTCAGCAGCATAACTGAATGCCAACTTCAATGCAGTTATGAAGTATGCGATGGAAATGTAAGGTTTCCTGCCTCTTCTCTGTCTTCCCTTCCTTCACCGTACAAATGCCTTTCAGATCTTTTGGCTTTTTTCCCCGAACCAGTTTAACTAGTACTATTCATCTCATGGGAGAAGTTTTCTCGGTGCCTTTTCTTGACACCCTATGGTTACGGCAGTATTAAGGAGAGGATGTAATAATAAATAACCTTTATCAAAGGCTTGTTGTCACAACATCAATGACGAGACCAAATTGATTTGCCTACTGCTTTTAGTTCTGTCTTTCTAGATGAAGAAAAAGGAAAATTGCATAATGTAGTCTGGGAGATATGTGTGAGAAAGCTTAATTAAAAGCTTAGTTCATTAACCCTAATGTCCCTACTTGGAGTCAGGTGGCAGCATCCTTGTCTCATGAGGGTAGAAGATGACAGAAGCAGCTACTCAAAAGCCGATTTACATACAAACACGTAACAAAAATGAGAGATTCTTCTCAACCGTGTATCTCAGCAATTCTCCGATGATGTTGTCATCCGCACTGTCGGATAGAGCCGTATAAGCTTTAATCCCTGACAGCTCAGAGAGACTCTTTGGCACAGCTGAAGCCGTCTGCCCCTGGAATTCAGCATGCTCTCTAGTGCCTTTTAGTTTTTAACCCTCAGAATCTACCCGTTGAATACCTCAGTCTGTGCCCCAAAGTCATGATGTAAATGCTGCTCTCTTAATAGTTTAAGCAGTAGGTGTGTTACACAGTAATTACACTTCTTTTTAGTGGAAGCTCTCAATTTTATGCAGAAATACTTCCATCTATTTTGATATCCAGTTTCATGTGGGTATTTGCACAAATTGATTGTCTTCCTTCTGAAAGAATGCAATTATTCATCAATTTAAATATCGATTGGAAATGGATGGAAGCCTGTTGAAGAATTCTGGTCATTGCAAAGCATGAGGGAGCTAAGGGACCTTTCCCCAGTTCTGACTCAGCACTGGTCCCATTCCCATGTTGTGGTGATTTGGGCATACATACTTGTTGAGTGCTGCTGCTTCTGCACTGGCATCAGCAGCAATTAAATCCTGGCAAATGGTTCATTAGACAAATTGAAGGAGTGTGTAAGAGCTGTTGTTATATTTTTTTTATATCCACATTTTCATGTTGGTTCTCCCTAGGCCTGAAGAACAGCGAAGGTGACACTGAGAGAAGTGAGAATAGGTTATTCTGAATTGACATAATTGACTTTTTTCCTTCTTGTGTTGGATGGCACCAGTTCCACTGCGCTAACGTTTTCTATGATGTTCATACTGGTCAGTTGGATCTCCTGTGGGAGCTGGAGTAAGGGTGTTAAAATGGATACTGATCATTTGTAAAAATAAATTCATGATTTCTGTTACTTTATTCTAGGATTGATACATTGATAAGAAGTCGAAAGTGATTTTACAGTTCTTAGCTGCAGGCATAGGTTTTAATCGTAATTCTTGGTTTCCTTTTCTCTGGTGGGAAGAAGTAAAAACTATAGTATTTTAATGTATTTACATATATACGTAGCTCAAGTTTTGTCCGGCAGACAGTAGCAAAAATATGTGAGTATGCTCATAGTTGTAATGTGGATATAAGGTAATGTATATAAAACAGATATGCAGATATAACCACATGATACAGTGGTGTTGTTACATCTGAGTGCTTGTTGAGGTTTTAATGATTTAAGATCTCCACATTTATGATACTCCTGATTCTTTTAGGCATAGAGAACAATCAGCACCAACCAAATTATGGGAAAAAGAGTATGTAAAATATTGTGTGTGTGTATATTGCTACTTTATTTCTAAAGCTATTTTGTTGGGCTTGCCTGAGGCCTGTTCTGAAGTAATTCATGTTCTGTGAGTGTAACAGTCTGATAGTGCCCAACTGCTCTTCATGTGTGAGGCAGAAAGACAAAGGTAACTCATTTTTAATACCTCAATCCTCATTAACTTGAAGAATATAATCTAGTACAATTCAGGAAATTATTTATATGTTTAAGCAATAATTCAGGCACTGTAGATTTTGTGGGACAGGTGGAGATGTAAAATGTGAAGTTTTTCATTTACAATTATATAATTTCTAGTGAAAATGATCTTACTTGCTAATAAACAACTTTGCACTTTGCCTCCCCTGCTGGTGTTTGCTGCCATGATGCAGCTATTTATGTTGGTGACAACAGAAAATACTTGAAACAATTGCTAAACTGGGAGGTAAAAAGGGGGTGTGTGTATATGTATTTGAACTTTTCATTGAAATCTGTAGTATAATTGCATGAAGATGCAATATTAAAGTCTAATACAATTACAGGAAGATGCAAAACTACATGGTGAGTGGTAAGGTATTCCATGCACTTGTAAGTGCATTTTTAAAGTTGTTTACTGCCTTAATAGTGGAGTTTGTTTAAAGCACTCCAGTAAGATCCTGCTTTTAGCAACTAATGGTCTTGTAGCTAATGATTACAATTCATCAGACATTTTCTGGGCTAGATGTTTGCCTGAATTTTAGCGGTAAAATATTAGCAAAGAAAGACCAACAGTTTCCAAGACAAAAGTTGAAAAAAAAAAAATATATCTCTTCCCAAATTTAAAATTAAAATGCTCTTTCTGAGAAATTTCAAGGATGCGCTTCTAGTGCTAGTGAAAACCTGTAACTATGGGTACAGAACATCCTGACTGCAAGGGCCGTGATTTGGTGGAGGTGCCATTTCCTGCACAGTAACTGATACTCTCAAGCTCAACAGTATTTTCTCTGTAACTCCTCCGACCAGATGCTGGAGGGCAGGATGGATTTAAATGTCAGAACTGCAAGCAGCAGCCTGTGTCCTGTGCTTGGGGAGGAATAAAGTTTTCTAAATTAGAATAGGAAAAATTTAAAAAAAAAAAAAAAAAAAAAAGGGCAGAAAAACCCAATGGAAATAAATGACAGAAGGTGGGGACAGCAAGAAAAGATTGTGAGGGTGTGATACCAGGTTAGTTAGAAACAGGAGCCACACAATTAGATGCGAAGATAGAACAAAGGAAAACAGGAGTTTAAAATGTTTGTTTTCCAAGGGAAATAGAACTATTAAGTTTCTAACAATTAGTGTTTTATCTCTCTGTTTCCCAGGCTCCACTGTGATGATTTAGCTTCCTCTCTGTGACCTTTCAATCCCTGCCCCACTACACCTTTGGCCGCCTTCCTCTCACCTAATCACTAGATGAGCAAAACCCGACATATGGTGCCGCTGATGTTAAGTGATGCATTTTTAAGTTTTGGCAGGCCAAAAGGAACAAATAACTGTGGAGCTCGCACTGTGGGCCTTCCTCCAGTGGGAAAAATGATTTAAAACACTTTTTTTTCTTTCTTTCTTTCCTTTTTCCAACCAGATTTTCACAAATATTTATTGCATTTGTGGAATTTGATCTACAAGGCAAATTCTAAGGGTGACTGACAGGCAACGTATGTCCTTTTTTCCTCTTAAAAGAAGTAACTATTGAAAAGTCAGAAAGGGGTTGACTTTCATGTTCCAGGTGGTCGCTGGTCACTTCCATTGTGCAAAATTTAAGGTTGATGGGAGGAAAATGTCTTGTTTTGTCTTGGGACAAATAGATGTGCTGGAATTGTATGTCTTTATCAGTTGATTGGGGTCAAACTGTAAAAAGAGGGATCTGCTAAAGAGTAAGCAGTAGCTGGTGTCAGGGTGTTCACTTGGAATAAAGAAGATCTGGGCTTGAGTCCCACGTGTGTTAGACAGATTTGACTTAAACTGGTATATTGTATTGCTGGTGAGTGCCAAGAACCTGGACCGTAGACTGGTTCTCTATCCAAGTCTTTTGAACCTATAATTCTATGACTGAGCCAAGAGGCAGATGCTCGCTCCGGCCTCGGAGGTTGTGGCACGGGGGTGGGGACGGTAGGTTTGTATGATTGGCAGATACGGCAATTGAGTCGCTGGGGATATTGCTGGGGGGAGCCCTGCTCTCTCCCACATAAAATTCCATCCCATATTCTAGACAAAAAGTGTCTAACAAAGGCTTAATTTTGACTAAAATATTTCAACATCAACGGATGAACATTTCACTAAAACTAATTTCATGGCAAAATTCTGAACAGAATAATAAAAAAAATAATAAAAATAGTTAATGTTAAATATGTGCACTAAGAAATGGTCATACCTGCATATTTAGAAAAAAAGACTGTTAACCATGTGTTTTCTATTTTCTTTTTTAAATTAAAAAGAAGCATGTTGGGCACAGATAATGGGTCTCAGAATTAGGAGTTTAATGCAACAGTTGAAAACCCTGGCTGATACTGAGTAGATTGTGTGGCCCTTTAAACTGGCATTTCCAAAGACCGATCGTGTAGCACTATCAGATTTTTAGAACAGTTGGTAGCTGTAGCAGAGGTGGTTTACACCTCTACTGTAAACACTTCAGATATCATAAATTCTGAAGTGCACTTAAAATTAAACTCCATGCATCTTAAGCTAGTCACTCAATCGAGTTGAAATGATAAACCAAAATTTTTACCATGTCTCCAGTGCTTACTAAATAAAAGCTTCATATTTCCAGAAATTACACAGCAATGCCACCAGCGAGCTCTACCTGAGCATTAAAGGGGGCAATAAGGAGAGATTCCATTTCAACATTCCCTTAATTAGGAAAAGTAATGGCCAATTTAAATAAGGCAGAGTTCTCTCTCTTCCTCACCTAGTATCTGTAAAGTCAGTGATTTTTCACTGCTACCAAAGTTGTGGGCTAAATTGGCCACACTTTGACAAAACTGCTGAAAATGGTGATGGTGTTAGACAGGAAAGCCATTAAGATGGACATTTCTTACCATGTTTTGTAGCTTAGTAAACAACATTTGTAGTAGTCTTAAAATAACTCAAAGGCTTAGTGTAATTGAAGAAACAGAGAGAGGGGAGAATGTATTTCGGAAAAAAGGTAGAGATGCCACCTCCTTTTTGACAACAAGATTGTAAAACAACATGATGATTAGTCAGGATTTTTAAATCTTGATATATATATTTATATACTTTTATATCCTGATATATTTTAATACATGCAAATTAAACTGTAACTGAAGCCACCTCCATTTCTTTTCAGTAAAATCCTAGAAAAATCTAAGTTTTTCACTCTATACTGTGTTTTTATATCTCTTGTGGGAGAAAATAGTGGGGGAAATGCTGTCAGAAACTTTTCTCTTTGTTAATAGCTGACTTGTTTTGAGACAGAACTTAAAACTTATTTGTAAAATGCCTTATACTAAAATTTCACAAAATTTTACAGGAATTTTGACACTGATGATTAAAGCAGTGTACACTTCTGTACAATGTAGAATTTTAAGTTAAATATGTCCATGAAACTGAAATGAACAGCCAGGTTTATTCAGACTTCATGTGGTTAGAAATGAAGAGCTGTATTTAGTTCCCAAGGAATATGCAGGACAGGAGGATGATAATTCCTCCTGCTCATCATAGCAAACAGGGTATGATGGAAACCCTGAGGGATCCCTTAAAACTAATTTGAAACTCATGGTTATCACCAGTCTCTTTCCCCTGTTTCATAATTTATTTACGTTTAGCTGTTAGTGTGTTTAGACTCTCTGAATGACTGTGGGAGCAAATCAAGTTGTGATACTGAAATATATAGTGAGTTTAGTAATTGTTAGAAAGACCTGCCATGTCAGACTGCTACCTTAAAGGCCTTGTAACACATTTTAGAAGTGTTAATAAAACACTTTTTTGTTTGTTTGTTTTTTAACTGCAAGTGTGACTAAAGTGTGTTACAGAAAGCCCAATCAAGGGATGCTGAGGAAGGCGGGTCTAGTCCCCTGTGTTACCATGGGCTGGGCAGGTGCCAAAGCTTGATGACAAAACTGTAGAAGAAGAAGGGAATGCAGTGAACCACGGGTTGGTTTTCTTTCAGTAAGGCAGGGAGCAAGTAGCGCAGCTTGGGTGGGGGCTGGTGGAGTGCTTTGGGGAAGCACCAGATGTACTTGTCCATCTCTTATACCCTTCTCTGCTTTTGGCCTGTGGCAGAGACAGGATCTTGGGCTCCAAGGACCGACACGTGTCCAACCCAGCACAGTCGTGCGTGTGTTCCAGTGGCGCTCTCTAAAAAGGGAAGAAAAAATTCCAAGTCCTATGTGGTGTACATCAGCTCTGAGATAAGCATAGAGATCGATTAGCAGGCTTTCTGAACTAGTTCAGATGCTGCATCAGCTGAAGATTGTCTTTATTGTTTTTTTATGTTTATGTTTCTGTACACTCATACCATTATATTCTACTTAAGAGAAGATACCATTATCTTCTGCCCTCAAACTTCTTTACTTTGAGGGTGGCAGAGTCCTGGAAGAGGATGCCCAGAAAAAGTGGTGGAGTCTGTGTCTCTAGAGACATTCCAAACCCATCTGGACACGTTCCTGTGCAACCTGCTCTGGGTGGACCTGCGCTGGCAGGGTGACTAATTGATCTCCAGAGGTCCCTTCCAATCCCATAGCATTCTGTGATCTTACATCTGGATTTACTTCCTTGGTTCTACCTTTGTTATTTGTCCTATTTCCTGACCTTGAACATGTCTTATCCTGGTTACTGTGGTTGTCTGTGAAAATACTGACCACCTTTAGTAAAAACATTTGGAAAATTATTGATTAAACAAACCTATATAGAAAATCAGTGGTGTTATTCATAGCTATTATTATTATTCCTTCTGTGTAAATACTTTATATGTTAAGCTGCTTAGGGAAAAAAAAATCCTATTTGTGTGTGGTTTGGTGGCAATAGCAGGGCCTGGGACTGCAGCTGGTTTGGGGTAGAAAAATACAAACCTAAAAAGTAAGGTGGATAAATGCTCGAGTTCTGTAAACGTACGTATGTGTTTGTATAGTCTGTTTGTTCAAGGCTCATAGTATGAGCAATGAATATTAATATTTCCATAGTGCAGGCTTAGATTGCTCGAATGCTTGATAATTACAACTGAAAATTGCTACTGAGTATCAGGTGTAAGTGGTGTATGCTGTAGCCCAAAATGCTAATGTGATTGATGGAACATCAGCATGAAGTGGTTTGAAGGACTTTACGTGCTAAGACTCATGTTCTATACTAGAAGGACACCTGCCTGAATGTTCCACAGTTAGGTTCTACTTTGTTGTGTGTGGTAGTTGAATTGACTATTTATTTTTAAATACAAATAAAATTAATGAAGGTAAAGGAGCAAAGGTTTTCTTTTTTAAGCTCCCTTTGCCACTCTCTTCACTCCACCATGCTTTTTTGTTTTCTCCTTACCAGTGCAGATGCGAGAGAATAATAGCGTTTCTCTTAAAAAAAAAAAAAAAAAAAAAAAGGACTACATATACTTATTGTATTGTGGATAGATATTCATTATATGGATAGCCACATATCCAAATACGGGGATACATATGTATCCTATATATATATATATATATATATATAGTGTGGGTGTGTGTACATATAAATAGGATCATGACCTTACTGTAGACTTTTTTTTCCTTCATATCCTATCTTGAGATTTCTAACATAAAATCAGGCTTTTACTGGATGATTTATATTTCCAGGATGTTGTTTGACTTCCTGATTTGCTATATCAATACTTTACTGGTTACAGTTTCAGCAACTTAAGGTGAAAACAGGGAAAAACCTAAAAGTAGTAATAGCAAAATCAATTTATTTGGCTATTATTTTAGATTACCTACTCCCTTCTCCTACACCAAAGAATATGATATTAAGTGTAATTAAAGGCTGGACAAAAGAAGGTGGACTGATACACACACATAGCGAGAGGATGTTTCTCCTTGGTTCTACAAAAAGAAATTGTGTAACTTGTTTGCACTTGTGTCATAAAATCTGATGTTTAAAACCTGTATTTCTTTGTAACATTTTATAACATAGGTTCATTAAAGTATATAGCACTGTTAACTTTCTTTGACATAAGTTGCTTCTTTATAATTATGGTTAATCCTTTGGGCAACTCTGTCAATCACAGGGCTGGAAAAAGTATCCTGACTTCCTGATTCTTATCGAATCACTTTGTGACTGATTTTTATTTATTTATTTTTCAACTTAGTTCTGTTCATTTTTTACCAAGAGTTTCAAGTATGCAAAATCCAATAGAGACAACTCGATTATTTGTTTAAAAGTGTGAATGAAACACCTTTTTGAAGCAGAAGGAGTGACATGCCCTGTCAGGTTTTACTGTAGTCGGCAATTTCCTCACAATGCAATACAGACCTGGGCAATATAGGAGTTGGGGAATATCCAAATGTCCTGTATGGCATGTTACAGTTTGACAAGTACCTCTTTCATCAACAAATCAATGTCAGTGGAAAATATGCAGCCTTGTTTTTCTCATGATCATAGATGTCTATGTGATGTTTACTGAACGCTGTAGAAACAACAGTGATACAGGAGATCTGAAAGATAAATATATGGATATAGAAGTATATAGGAGTATTGCTGAAGCGTCCGCTCTTCTTTTCCCTTTCTTTTACTTGGCCTGAACGTAGCCAGGTGAGAAAGACATGGCTATGCCATCTTAGCCATTCAGCTATGGAGGGAACGTAAACTTGGCTGGGGAGAAATTAGAATATGTCCTTTCTATTGCAGTTTGGAGTTATTTGCCACAAATAATAAACCCAGAAAGAACAATAGTGAAGGGTGGTGGTGGTGTTTTTTTTTTTCCTTTTTTTCTTTCTTGTTATTTATTCCAACCAGCTGTTGGAAGTGCTAGTAAAGAAACTGTCATTGGTTGCTGCAATCTCCTTGAGAGCACCTGTGAAGCTGGAATCCGTTAGGTAATAGTAAGAATTTTATTCCATGCTCCATGTCCATATGCAGCCCTGATTTTCTAATTGTTTTTTGGTGAAACAGCAAAATGACTTGGAGTCACTGTCATTATGAACGCCTGATGAAATAATGCTTATTCTCTAGTGTAACTATTTTGAAGACACTAAAGAATATTTTGAGGATTGTATTAGCTTTTATGGATGAGCGACTTTGTTACCTCCAAATATAACCTCTAATTCGTCTAATTCAGTCTTAACAGTAAACGTTGTACTGGAGGATTCTGGATCATGATAATGAAAACATTGTTTTGGGAAATAGTTCAATTTCAGCCTAACTCCACTTGATATACAGGAGCTCCATGGAAGAAAGTGCAGGCCTGTGCCCCAGTACCCAAACTAAAGAAATGAGAAACAATTACATCTCTGAGTTCCTACAAACAATTCCGGTGGGTTTTGGGCATAAGGGGAAGAAAGGGCAGAGTTAAACACTGCAAAGAAAGGAAATGCTGTTTTTACTTAGACACCCCATTGTAAGAATCCCTTGGCCTCAGATGCTGAAGAGCAGAAAAGATGACCCTGCATTTTCAGTTGTTCTATGTGATTCTCTTCATCCCTTCTCTGTCATATTTTATTACTGTATTAATTACTGTACCATCATTATACTCCTTGGACTTCTATCTCCAGCTACCTAATAAGGAGTTTGTCAACTTAAAGTTAACTGTTCTGCAGAGCTTATCAACCATCTATTTGAACGTATTTTCTTACTGCCATCCTCCCAAACACATCTTGCTATAAACTTCCAGATAACAATTTTTCCTTTAGAGCATATGTTTTAGACTTGCCTTGTATGACTGAAATTATATTGGCAGAATTGATCCGCTGTACAGAGTAAGTGCTGTGCATGTGGTTTTAACACAAGGCAGGAAAAATAGGTAATTGTATTTTTACTGAATATCTCCTGTAAGAGTATATTGTGCTTACAGAAAGCATTGTTAGACAGTGGGAATAAGTAGTTGAGAAAATGCAGAAAATAAAAACACATTCTGAAAAATGGTAGAAACGTGTTTCACCAAAATAGGTGGAAATTGTTATTGGTTATTTAAGATGTTATCATAAGAAACTATGAAAAGATTCTATCAAAGGCAGTAGCACTGGGTTGTGAATTATTCGTTGGGATAATAAGCTGTTATTGCTCAAAGCTGTAGCATATAATTACCAAACAAGCATGTTCTTAAGTCAAATTGCGTTGCAGCGCAGTGAAAGGCATCATCATCATCATGTGAGGGAATCTCTGCACGTGATGGCTACATTACAGAGAGGTTACTATGAGTTTGAATATATGGTTGACTACATCTTGCTGTTTCTGTCGGGGTGTAAGTGTGTTGGGTAGGGACCCATCTGTGTATTTTCCAATTTGCTGTGCAAAGAAACACGCTCATGGGTGTAGCTGATACGTCTTGAACAAGTGATGGCTGTTCCACATGTTACACAAGAGCTGGGAAGGCTCTTCTGTAAGACCTACAGCTGGCTGATCAGTGCCTTGGGAACTTGAGCAATCACATACAGTCTTCATTAATCTTGAAGGCCTTCATTACAAGGATTAGCCAATTTTCCTGGAGTCATTACAGTAGATGACTATAAATAGTTATGTTGACCCCTTCCAGCAATGACAGCAAATTTTTTTCCACTGGAAGCCTGTTATATCTTGCAGCAAGATTTGCTGTAGACATCACTTCCATTTCATATGGTATCAGGACAGGTAACTTCCTAAAAAGGGAAAATACTCGGACAGAACATTCTTTTAACAGGGATTGACTGTTGAAACATGCAGTAAAGAGGTCTTCTTGAATAGATTTTCAGAATGCCGTTCTATGGGCTTGAACATAACCACCGTAAAATGACTATCATAGCCTAAAAGGAATTAGTTGGACAGCTTTCTGACACTTTATATAATATGGAATGGTTTAGATACTGTTTTATTGCGTCTGGCAAAGTATAAAAAAGGCATTTCCTTTATTGTTGTATTGTGATTTGATCCTTCTAACGTAGCTACCTGTGGATTCAGTAGATCCTTCAAAAAGATTGAATTGCAAGAGTACTAAGGAGAGAATATAAGAAAGGTCTGATTGAGAGATTTGGATTTATTTGGCCAACTGAAAGAAGTTAACTTGGAGAGAATAACCTCTCACTCAAGGACAGAGTGAGCCATCTGACTGAAGGCTTTGTGGGCTAAGTTACTCATTTGGTTGTAACTGGTTGGTTGAATTTCATGTGTGATCTGATAACTTTTCTACCTTGGGAGGCTGTAGTCCAGTTTGTTAAAGCCAAAATGTTCAGTCCTAGATTCTGTTCCTAGGGGATGCACGATTGGAGAGAATCAGGAAAATTATTCCTGTTTGAATTTGGATTTTCTCTGCCTTATGGAGAGATTGACAATATACCAAATAGCCATTTTTGTTTCCAGGTAATGATGATCATTTCCAGGGGTGTGTACTTTATGTGCTGTTTTTCAGACTGAGATTGGCAACCTTACATGCAATACAAATTTGCCTAAACATATTCTATGATCCTGATAGTTTCCATCTCTGTGATTCAGTATTTTAACTTTTGGAGTAAGTCATGCTGTAAGACAGAGTGTAGTTGTTCTAGTTAGGAAGCTCAGTTTCATGGGTTTGCCTCCATCAGAAACCTGTGCTTCAACCTTTGTTTTCTTCATAGACATCTTTATGAAGGACTCGACATTTTCTCCTTCCTTCCTTAAGTATTGTCTTAATGGGCTGTTAGAAAAGTAGAAATCCTTGCTGTTTTGATGAGTCTACACAGATGATGGTTGTTATCTTGAATGTGCAGTGCTGAATTCAGATCTCAGGTGCCTGTCTGACCATGGGTATATCTCTGTATTTCCCTTCCTCCATTGGTAAGTCTGTAAAATTCTGGAAATTCTAACAGCTCTGCACAATTCTTGAGTCTTAAAGTGTTAGGGAAGCTACATGAACGGATGAACAAGTGTGTTTTCTAATATTTAGTGTTTGGATAAAGCAAAAGTGAATTTAGATGGCCTTTTTGGGGCCTGAAGCTTTTGTATTTAGGATTGTGCTTCATGCAGAAGTATTCTGCACTTGATAGGGTATATTGTGCATTTAACTTTGTATGCAATGAATCTTGGACTTATACAGCCCAAAGTCAAAGTAATATGTGCCCGATTTAAGTAATGAGCTGTTGATTTTGAAATTACTCATTTTATTACCATAATATGGAACTAGTAATATTCTGAAAACTTGTCTCTGAAATGGACGCTGTTTAATTTCAGTTTGAGATGGGACAGAAATGGATTTTAAGGGTTTTACCTATTGAAATTCAGTGTATCACAGCAAGCAAGGACTCTTCAGCCTCATGTAGAGCTATACACTGTACTCAGAGCATCTGTGAAGAAACTCCTCTTCCTCTTGCTTGAGCTCAGACTTCTGAACAGGCTTGTAATGTAATGTCACCTTTATTTGTCACTGGTAGCTACACCCTATATGCATTCTGTTGCTAAGTATTTACAACACCTTCAGGATCAAAGAAATGCTGCCAAGGAGGCTCATTGTGAGAAATTTTGACCTACTTTTCCATTTGGCACCGCTTTGCCTGCCAGGACCAGGTAGACTGTGAACAGACCTTCAGTGTGTCCTCAGTGAAGAGGTCCAGTCTGGCATTGAGATAAGAGAACCCTCTCATGGCAAAGCAAACAAAAAGCAATATTGCAAACAGCCAAAGGTTAAACTTCTTTGCCCACCCTCTGCCCCCTTCTCTGAGGAACACAAAGTGAGTTTGCTGGGAGAAAGGGTGTGGAAGTTGCAAGTTCAGTTCATTTGTGTCTGCACGTTTCTTTTCCATCCTTTTCCTCCTGCTGGTTCTTAGCTCGGCAGCTCTGGGGTATGTGTAGAGAATCAATTTGCTCTTTGTGATTGCTTTAAATAACTCTAAACTGCTCATGCCATGAGATTATTGTGAGTCCCCTTCTCCTAGCAAGTAAATGAAAAGAAATGGTTACACATCTGATTTTTCAGACGTACATTTTTGCTTTACACACTGTAATGGAGTTTTCCTTATGTAGTACATGACAGGAACAGTATATTATTAAGCTGTATTTGTCAAATAATAGAGATCAGTTTGTGTATTTTGTTACCAAAAATTCATGTTGCCCTTCCCTTCCCTTCCCTTCCCTTCCCTTCCCTTCCCATGATGAGGTTCTGAAAAGGAGCCTTCTAATCTCTTTTAAGCTGTTGATTGTTTACAAGGAAAGCTAAGGGGTTTATTAATTTGACCGTGTATTAAGAAAAAGAGACAACCTTACCATTGCTTCTTCAGTGGATACGTCTGAAGCCCCACCTTGAAAATGTGAGTGGTGAAATAAAGAAAATAAACTAGTATGTTTGTAGATTCAATTTTTGTAACATTGGGACATTGTTGGAGGGCTTCAGCCCTACAGGATGGGCTCTGAGTGTTGCCATCCCACCCCCATATCCCTGAACAGGAGCGTGTTTGGCTTTCTCAAGAAATAGGCATTTTGTTATTATATCCCTTGTGTAGCAGGGGTATTAATTGTGAGAAAATGTAATGTCTGAATTATACACTAAATAATAGTAAGTTGAGAGACAGTATTCAATAGTTGTGGATACTTACGGAGATTATCTGTTGCTCAGAAGGTCACCATTATGGGAGTTTGAATTCATGCGTTACTCCATTTAGTGGTGTTTAAATACTTTGTAGTTTGGGAGACATAATTACATCAGCCCTTTAGCAGTACCATGAAGTTGCGCCCCCCAGTTAGAATTGGAAAGTCACCAAAAGGATGGTGTGTGATACATGAAAGATCTGGAGTTTGGAGGTTGTCCATTGGTGTCCTGATGTCATCATCCTTGTCTTTGTTCAGAGCTTGAAATAAAAAGGTCACACCAATTTTTTTCTTTAATTAGTTTCCTCCTCCCATTCTGGATTATTAATGGCACTGAGGCAGATCCGGTCTCTTAGTTTATTGAATGCTTTAGTGACTACACTCTGTACAAGACCAGTGACAACAATAGTTGGCTAGTAAAAAATTAAGAAAAGAAAACTTGCTCATACTTCTTTCCATCTTAAAGAGTTTTGTAGGTAATTTAAAGCCAGCCTAGCAGTGTGTTGTGCAGTGCTTACGATTCATGAATACTTAACCCCTGACACTGTCTTTATTCAGAAGAATGTCTTGCAACTTGTGCTGTGTAATGGTTTTATACCTAAAAGAGCATTCAAATTATTTTTTTTCATTTTTTTTTACTTTGAGCTTATTTTTAGTAACAATGTTTCGTGAAAGACACTAAACAACTTGAGGCTTTTACAGATTGTTCCCTTTGTATGAAAATTCCTATTTTAATGTGGATTTTACGCATTTTCTTCATCTACCAACTACTTTTTTCTTAGCCAATGACAGTAAGATTCCTAAGGCTACTTTCTCTTTAAGGGCATACTGCTTACATAAATAGACCTTTACAGCATCTCCTCGTTTTATAATATTAATTGTTTATCAGAAGACGGGCAATATTCCTTAGAAATGTGTTTTCCTGATCGTGCATGCCTTGTTACTATTTCAATTATGCAGATTCTTGATGCTGTGGAAATTTGTGCTTGATGACGCCAAGGCAGCTGCACGTTGTTAGCATTGTAGGCTGTCAGATGATCATGTGGGATTCTTGCAGCATGCAACATTCAATAGGATTGAAAAAGGGCTTTTGATGCAAGGCATAGCTTTCAGAATATATTTGTGCCTTTTAGTTAGCTAATAGAAAATCATAATTTCTTATCTTTAAATTTAAAATGCTGCCTCATTTTTCTTCTGGTTGGTTTCATTTTGGCTTCACTAGAAGATGCATCTGGTACATCCACGATTGAGGAGTTTATTAATGATACTGTTGTTCAGTTCACTTACTTTTTTTCCTTTTAGAGTCCTAGCTAGCCCACAGATTACATGATCACATGTTCATTCAGTCATTCATATAGAACACAAACCACCATGCATGATTTCTTCTTCTTTCTTTTTCCTCTCTGCCTTTTTTATTCCCTTTAAGTTGCTTTGTCATGTTCTCTTTTATCATTAAGCTTAGTCTTTGTCTTCCCCTCGCTGCTATTTGTTCTATATTTTCCCATGCTTGGTTACTGCAATATTATTTGATTAACGGGCTGTGATGATGATGAACCTGCACACTGGAGGAGCAGCTACTACAGTGGTGATGAAGGGATGTAATAATGGTCGCTATCCTCGGAATTCTCTCTACAGTGACTGCATAATAGAAGAAAAGGCAGTGGTCCTGCAGAAAAAAGACAATGAAGGATTTGGATTTGTGCTCAGAGGGGCAAAAGGTACGTGCTTCTGTGTGTGTGTGTGTGTGATGTGCAGTGGCATGAAGAAATTTATACATCTCGGAATATAAGCAGGAATTATTCTTGGTGCACTTGGTTGCTAGACAACAGGATTCTCTGTATGCTATACTACTCTGCCGGATTTTAGTGGCTTCTCTCTGAAGCAGTTTGCATTTTTCCATAGGAGAAGCACTGTATAATCGTTTTGGGGGGAGAAAGTTTTGTCTGTATTTTTATTGTGGTGGTACATGTAACGTTTTGTCATTAATCTGTTTTGTTATGCAGTTTACCTAACTATGGGAAACCTGCTTTCCTTATAAAATCTGCTTCTTTATTTCAAATGTCAGTCTATTTAAATAGGTCTACGAATAGGAATAGACAAGAGAGTGATGTTTTGTTTAAAATAGGTGTGGATCTTCTGCAAGGTGACATTGGTGCAGTTTTAGTATGAAAATATGATCTTTTTTTATATCTTCAGAAGCTGCACGTATGTTGCATGGCCTGTAGTGTGCTCATTTTAAAAGCTGTTCGTATGTTAAGCTGCATGTTACTTTTCTGCAGACTAAAATCTATAATAATGGCACCCTTAAGAGTTAAAAAAAGCATTCTATTTAATGCTTTCCTTTTTAACTTTCAGTCCAGTTTGCTCCTTTTGTATTTAAAAAAAAAATATCTGATGGTATGTCCCATCTCTTGCTCCCCCTCATTTTACATGGGTTCTCCCTTGCCTTGCTTGAGCATGAAAATTATTCCATTTCTTCATTCCTGGGACATCATTTTTGCTCTCCCTGTTCCCCCACCCCTAAACCAGTGTCACCATAGATTTTCAGCATTGTAAAAGCTTTTCTAATTTTACCTAAATATAAAATGTTGGAGTTCTACTCAGAAAGCCAATAGTGCTACCTTTTAGCTAGCCCATTGCCAGGAGTTGTCTGTGCATCGAGCAGAGGTTGTCCCCTCTGTGTAAGCCCAACAATTGTCCCCAGATTTTCTCCCTAGCAGTGAGGGCACTTCAGGTGAAAGACCCAAGGACTTTTCTGCTTGTATGTGTACGTGACAGGGAGAGAGAGAGGGGGCTGTTACACGGCCTGCTGTGCCTCCTTTCATAAACAGTGATTTCTGCTGTTATTGTCTTTGTAATACACGTCTAAATCTAGGAGAAAAAATTCAGTTTGATCTTTTTTCATCCTTTCCCACCCACCTTTTCCCCCCAGCTCGGCCGGATGCTCTCTTCTGGCTGCAGTACATAATTCATTTTTAGTTGGACGTTGCCAGAGTTACAAGCATTTTTCTAGGCATACAAAAGGGTTACTCGAACTAATACTGAATATCCTGGAATACTCAGAATCCAGCTCTTGCCTCATACAGCTTGATTTGGTTTGTGTCAGTAAAGCAGCATGTCTTTTTCTCTCTGAATGGAAGACCTGTGGATTGCTATTGCAGAGAGATTGCACCCTGGTCCCAGCATCTTGATCTCCTCTGAGGCAGAGTCCTCTGACTTTTAGCACCCACCATTTTTTAACCATCAGTTTGAATGGCCAATAATAGGCCTTTAGTCAAGTGGTATTTGCAAGCACTCCATAACTTTCTTTTTTTTAATGTGGTATTTATTTTTAAAGCTGACACACCAATTGAAGAATTCACCCCAACTCCAGCCTTTCCTGCTTTGCAGTACTTGGAATCTGTGGACGAAGGGGGAGTAGCATGGCAAGCTGGCCTGAGAACTGGAGACTTTTTGATCGAGGTAGGAGATCCTGACATTTGATTCTTAGCTGGGGAAAGAGCAATGTTCCCTTTGTGGAATTTACTTTGGAAAAAGTGTGTGATGCTTCTCACTGGCAGGTTCAGTGGACAAACACCAGTAATGTACTTACTTTATCTATTTTAAAATCTCATGCAGCGTTTAGGAAAGTGGTTAAAAAGAACAATGTTCAGGTTGGCTGGGAATTTTCTATATTTTTTTTTGATTGGTTGGGAATACACTATCAGAGACATTTGGGAGTTTTTACTCCTCTTTGCGTTATTGAATTGAAATTTAGATTAATTTCAATATTCATTGTAGGCTATCAATTCTGTGGTCTTCTAAATATTTTTACAGACTCACCAAAATTAATGACTTTTTATGCAACTGTTTCTGCAATCATAAATGTCAGTGGTCTAGTGCTGCTTAAAAACCATGGAGAATAAAGCAAATTACTTTGGCTTGAAATGAAATATTTCGAACAGTGCACTGTAAAGTCATAGAAAAATAAGCAATGGATGTTATTGCAATATAAATTACTTTATGAAAAGGCTGTATTTAAATACTGTCTCCATTCACACCAAAAATGTCTTCACATTCTGTATTTTGAAGGATTTTTGGTTGGTAATTTAGGTTCTGTTGAAATAGTTGATACAGGGCATTTTGCAACCAAATCATGATTTGGGATTTTCTTTCTCTTCCTCTCCATAATCTTTTCATGACCAACAAAGTGATGCTCTGATTCTCTGAAACTAGGTATTTGAAAGTAGGTCTTTCAGGATGGATTGAACTAGGCTTGTCTGTAAGATCTATTGATTTGATTTTATTTTTTCTTCCTCGGGCACCTACGTGTTTTGTTAAAGTATTTACTGGGCCTGCATTTATTTCTGCAGAGCTGGCCTTTGCATTCAGGAGAGGGTATAATATGTAGCTTTTATTTGTTGTGTGCATTGAACTCCCATGGTGATTGAATTTAAATAGTTCCACCACTTCTTCGCGTTGTAACAATGAAAGAACGGGCTTTGCAGACTTTTAAAGTAAATAGATGTGCATTTTTATCTGTGCCTTCAAAGTACATCTTTCTTACTGTTTGTTTACTTAAGAATAAGCATTTAGCAAACTATTAAACAATGGCTCACAAATTGTACTGATATGTACTCTGTGCAAGGATGCTTTGAAAATTATGATTATTGGTGGTAGGTGGTTTTTTTAGAACAATACTTCATTTTAAGAAGATGTTTCTCTTGTTAGGCTTTTAATCTATAGGAAGCATGAATAGTCTGTACTGGCTGATTCCACTGGTAGATTTGATGGTGAATAATATGTAGCTTAGTGGAAAGTATTACAGAATAACTATGCATATGGATTTTTTTTAAGATTGCTGAAGGGAGGCAGGAGATCTGGGATAAGTGATTCTGCACAAAGCTTCACTAGTTTTCTGGCAAATGAAAGAAGAATTATAATTGATTGTCCAGACAATTTACTCCTAGCCTTAGCTTAGAAGAGCAGTTAAACATGCACATGCATTGCTGAGTCGGGACATTAATCCCTACTCTACACAGGCCAGCATATTTTTAATTAATTTTGAAAGAAGCAGTTGTTACATGCAAATCAAATCCATTTCTGCGTGATTTATGTTCATCGGGGTTATTCTTTTCTGAATTTTGCAACTTAATTAAGAGGATATGTTAACCCTGAGAAATCACAACTTTGCTGTTATTGAAGCTTTTTATGTTGGAGAAAGGCAGGGTGTTTTTTCTCCTTTTTTTTTTTGAACTTCACGTGCAGTGCTCAATACTCTCTAGCCATAGAAGGCCATCTTTGAAGATACTTACACTGATGCAAAAGATGCTACTGTTGACATGGAAATGACTGATCCACCTGCACTTCTAGGAATGCCAAGTTATTTTATTTCTTGTGTTGAACTGAGCAGAGTTAAATGTACTATACATTGCAGTGAGTGGTTACCATAACTGGCATAGTTGATCTTTCTCATTGTTAAATGATTTCTCCCATGATTCTAAAGTTTATGCTGCTGTGTGTAAGTGCCACCTCAACCATTTGTAAGTAATATAATGCATTTATCATAAATGTCACATGAATAATAAAAGAGTTAATGGGCAACTAGAATCCTAATTAGTCCCATTTATAACACTCGCAGCAAGTGTCAGGCTTTAGGGAAGTGAGAGTCCAGTTTGGCAGAGGGCAAAATGCAAGGGAGAGGCAACGTTTCCCTCTTGCTCTCGGAGATTCGGTGGCTTGTGGTCATGGAGATAAGGGGAACCTTTTCCATTGTTCATTAATATGGAAAGACAGGTTTGGCAGGAAGATAGATCCCTTTTTTTGGAAGCATGAGAGAGTAGGTGAAGAGGAGGCATCATTTCTTCCTGTGAAATTGTGGTCTCTGGATCTTCTGAGGGGGTAGAGCTTCACCAGCAGCTCCTGAGCATATGAAAGTAGTTCAACGTTGAAGATGATGGGTGTTGAGCAGGACAAGTAAAAGAACTATACAAAAAAGGAAGGTAAACAGGATAGATATTAGCTGGAACTAGGGCTAGCACAGTTTCATTTGACTGAGTTTTCATCAAGTTTGCTGTTTATCTGAAAAGCCATGTGATACTGATTTGTCCAACCTGTACAATTAATTTTAACATGACACTTCAGAGATTAATATCAGACTTGCCTGTAGGAATAGCGCTCACTGACTCTTCATTGAAATTTCTGACAATAAATGTTTTTTTCTCTGTGCTTCAAACCCTTTTTTTTTTGTGATAAAAATTATAATGTGCATAGTGGCTTTTCTGGGTAGAGCACAAATAAAATATACTGGAAATGCGCATGAGTAGTTTTCGAGCTGAAACAGTGAGCTGGAGACAGCTGTCATTATATGTGGATTTTCATAAGCAATTCCACGGTTGCTGATTCATTTGATTTTTCTAAGCTTTGATAAACAGTCAGAAATGGAGTATGGTTCTGGCTGGTGGTTATAACCGAGAGAGATTGTATACCTGGCCCTATTTGCTGTTTTTCACTTTAAGTTGATGTTTTCTTGAATCTTGGTATCTGCCCAATTAAAAAGACAGATAAAAGCAAAGTGACATATTAGTGCAAGTGCTATCAAACCTAAATAATTGCAGTTTTCATTAGAAGGGGATTTAAAAAAGTACAACTATTGTTAATGTATAAACCAATTCTAAAGCCATTGTAGGTCCTTGTTAATCCATCAGAGCAACTGGATTTTGATAATACACCTGTTCAAGTTTGGAAATGCTTGATCAGAAAAACTCGAACCATAAACTGAATTAATTTGTTACTTGAAATAATTGTGAGAAAGAATTGTATCAGCTCTGACTCTAAACCTCTTATTTATGAATAATCTTTGTTTAGTGTAGTAGTCAAACTAACCATAAATGGAGGAACCATTGAATACTACTCTTCTGAGCTGCCTTAAAACGTGACTTCCAGAATTCTTCAAGTTGGGATTGTGTTTTCTTTTGAGATTTGTTTTGATGGTGTATACAAGTATAACCATCCTAGAATAAAGAGATACATTAAAGAAATAAATAGATCCATTGACCTAATAAATGATCCATTTAATGGATCTCTTGAAAGAAAGAGATCCATTAAAGTGGAATTCTTTCATTCAGAATAGGTTTTTTTGGGTTTTCTTAATATAGTAGGATTTAGACTATCTTACTAAATTAAAACCCAGTGGATTACTAAGTATTTGTTATTGTTGTACCCATGAGTGTGCAGCTGGTTTGCAGGTGTTGCATGTGATGAGTGGGGTTTTTTCATCTGCCACAGAGCATATCTCACATCAAACAATAAGGTTGTAATATCAATACTTAGAATGTGAAACTCATTCTGCAATACTTTACCAGAATGAGTTTGCTCTCTAAATGAGGCATCGCACTTTGCATTATTGTGCCATAAAATCACTTATTTTTCCAGATAAATTGAAATGTTATTGCCTTCAGAATCGGATGGCGGCTTATTTACATACCAGTCAAAATGTAAACTAGATCAAACTAATGTATTACCCATGGAAAAAAAAAGAAGAAAAAGGGGAAAAAAAAGACAAAATTCAAGGTTTGATCTGAGGATCAAAACCTGAGATCGTAATAGAAGAAATCTCATCATTTTGCTTCAGAAGAGTCAGTTGGTACATGTACTAAAACATGCAAAATGGTCTGTAGTATAACTGCAGACTTTTCTTTAACTAGTAATAGGTGGAAAATAGACATCATTTTATTACAGACAGCATTATTTTATCATTTGATGAGATAAAGATATCTGTCCTCTGACTGTATGTAGGAAGTAACCATAAGCATTTAGGGAGATGTTTAAAATATCTAGAATAAGTTTTTTACAAAAAGACACACGTGGGTGACTTTAGATTCTTATTTAGTAATAGGTTAGACTTTTGTTTTATTCCAGTAAACACTGGAACTTTGTAGGAACTTCAAAACTGATCTGGAAAGCAAGCTTTTAACTTTATTGTTGTAACTTTATGGTCATTACAAATACTTTTGACAAGCACAGCACAATCTTACATTTGTATCCAATGCCTGGATTAATTAGTGGGTTTACAAAGGCATCTGTTAGTGATTTAAATAATTTCTGTTTCTGCAACAGAGAAACCTTCCCATTCTTAGGTAATCTTTATTAATTGCCCTGTGACTGAGTTTTCTCTTATTCCTAGTGTGAGCCTCTCCAGCTTCTGCCACCAGATATAAATCTAAATATATTTTTTTTTTCTTCAGGCAGCTACATGGGGGCCACAATATCTTTTTCTCTCTGACGCTTTGTTAGTGTCTTTGTAATAACATGGATCATGACATTGCTATTTTTTGCAGTTGTTTTCTGAAAGTTTGCTCATGTTCTCCCAAAAGTGTGGACTCCTCGATGCAGTACTTAGTACGAGCCTCCCTAATACTGTGTGGGAGGAAGAAATTAAGAACAATATTCTTCCATCTTTTGTATGCTGTCTTTACCTCTCACAGATAGGGCTTTTGGGTGGACCAGAAGAGTAAGGTCCGCCCTAGGTCACTGCCTTGCATTGGGGTTTTTTAGTTGCCAATTTGGCTGCTCCTTGGGCCCATGCAGCGATCTCCCCTTGTGCACGCCGAGCAGGGGAACGGCCAGGCTCATTGCGGCGAGCTCCGAGCACCGTGGTCCTACACAGCATCTAGCTCAGGTTTTGTCCCAACTGTACCAACAGTGTTCTTCCATCTTTTTAATGATGAGAGATTTACCAAAACTATGACAGTACCGCAATGTTTCAACACATTTATCTATGTAACATATACTGGAAGCT
This sequence comes from Tringa solitaria, assembly GCA_026413425.1. NCBI lineage: Eukaryota > Metazoa > Chordata > Aves > Charadriiformes > Scolopacidae > Tringa > Tringa solitaria. The sequence continues at coordinate 65,139,341 of JAOXJM010000041.1, read as the reverse complement.
TGTGTGCGTATGTAAATGGTTATTGTAAGGGGAGCAGGGCTCTCTCTAAACCTGCAAGGCTGAGATCTTGTACGCCTGGTATTTTTAAATCTGTATATTTAATTGATACATAGTTTGATTCAACCAACTGTAAGAGGAAGAAAGGTAATTTCTGCTTACTAGTTAGCCATAGTCCTCTTGGTGACATCTGGATATGACATCTATTAAGCACAAGCGTACCCCTGACACTTCTTAAAATGAAACTTGGCAGAGTCCAAAGGAAACTTTCTTCCCATTTTGATTTTGAAATTCTTCTGCGTAAGTCTAACTACAAATTTATTGGAGAGCTGGGGTCTTGGAAAAAGAGCAGCTCTGGTACAAGTGTTGAACAGGCTGGTTTATCTGTGCAGTCTCTGACCAAGTGGATTAATTTTTCACTTGATGGAAAAGTATGTTGCTTGCTTTCCGCTTAAACTCAGTGACTGAGGGTTTGAGTTTCAGGGTTTTTTTTCTTAATTTATGCTTTCAATGGGTGATAGTAGCGGAATGAAATTGTGCCTTCAAAGTGCTTTGGATCTGCACAAAAGCGCTGTGGAAAAATGACAACTATTTTGGATTGTTTGTTTTATCTGTTTAAATGCAGCCTATAACCTGTAGGCAGTGATGGTATTCCAAATGTGCTCAGTGTGATCATAAAAAAGATGGACCAATCTTGTTTAATTCTAAAAATACATTAATAAGACTGTTACCTTTCCGGCATAGGTGGAAATGGGCAGACAAAAAAGAATTTGGTTCTTAGAGGAGCTCTGTTATTCACGCCTAAGCAAATAATATGCTTTAAAATAAGACTGAAAAGCAGACAAATGATGAAATCACTTTGCTGTTGTCAGACACACAAAACCAGGCTGTGAGCAAAACTGGGAAGCCTTTTCCTTTAGCCTTGGTTCTACGTGGGGTATACGCTGGGCTTGTAATCCCAGGGGGCAAGGGAAAATGGTGGTATTTCTCTGATTTCCCAGAAATGTGACAAGTACCAATTTGATACTGAGAAATGACTTTTATGCTTGAGAGGAGGATTTGGAAGGAATTTTGTTGATAATGGCAGCAACTAGCTCTGTGTCCAGTCAGTTCTCCATTGTCAGTTTTAAGGCATTTTGACCTAGATGCCAGAGTATTTTTAAGAGAAATTTGCTAACATTTCTTTTCTGAGGGATCCTGCCGAAGCTCATGGGACTGTGTGGAGTGTGGAGCTGTCCATGGGGAGCTTTTTGACTTCTTGTGAATATGAAAACCAATATTTCCCTGGCTTCCTACTACAAAATCCTCTTAAAATAGCAAATGTGTTTAAAGATAAGCTGCTTATTATAAATAGCCAGTTCTTGGCCACCTAGAAGCCATCCAGTGGCATCCAGCCATCTTGGCCATCCAGTGTTTCACATAAAGCACAGCTATGGGCAGTCTTCACTTTCGCAGATGTCTGTCTGTCCTCCACTCAAATAATACAATAATAATACATCTCTTCCATTTCTGGCTCTTAGGAGCTGAGGTTAGATATTAAGATTAATAACACTGTATAAATAAATGCCCTTTTTAAGGTATAGTTTGGAGATTTCCAGAAGACATTATATTAAAATTAATTTCTCTGAAGCCCGTTGGCTTTTTTTAGTCTCTTGATACTATGGAAACCTGGTTGCCGGAATGGAGCTATATGAAAAACAGTACTTGTGCCTGGTATTTTAGGGAAGAAAATACAATTTCTTTTAACTGCGGGATGTTGCCACAAACCTGCAAAACTAGAAGTGAAGGAAAACAGATGAGTTGTTTTAAGTAGTGGAGAATTAACTGAAAAATTCCTATTGTTGAGTGCTGCAGTAGAACTAATCTAATACCTAGAATTTTTCTTTGTATTTTTCTTCCTTTTTTTTTTTGAAGTTGTAAGCATCTTACAAGCAGAGGAAGTACTATAATGTGAAGTTGCATGTGTGTATGTGGTTTTTTCATTTATTTATTGCTGATTTTCTTCTTCTGAGACAAGAAATCAATTTGTGTGATGCTGAAATGCTAAGTTCACCTGCTGGTTGTGTTTCATGAACTACAAGTCTGTCCAGAGGTTAAAAGGAAGTTGTTTGACATCTGATAATCACATGCTTCATGAGCAGTAACCTTACCCTCGATTCCTACTCATTCCAAAATTTCTAGTTTTCTGAAGAAATAGCTTCATTTACGGTCTATGTAAATTCATCTTTGCTATCATCTCCGAATCTGAAAAAGCAAATGAAAACTCTAGAACCCAACATGTATTCTATTAATTTAGTTTTCTTAGTAGGTTTTCCTGAAAATCATAATCTTTTAACCTGTTCTGTGGAATGGGGTTTCTAAACTGGTTTAGCTATTCCAGAGGGGTTAGATAAATCACTGCATGTTGGTGTTCAGAACAGGCTCCCCACTGCTTTTGTGTGGGTGCCAGTAACTGCAGAAACACTCTTGATTTAGGGAAAATCTGAACTTTTGAATCTAATCTAGCAGAAACTCTGCATTCATTTAATTATTATTTCTTTTACATTCAATTTCTAGTATGCGTCCTCTATAGAATAGTGGCCATGGGTTCAGATTTAATATATTAATTACTTAAAAAAAACAGGAGACGGCTTCTTTGCCTATTCCTTTTCTCACCCTGCTGTGTCTATAGATAAAGGAAAAATCAAAACTTCTAATTTACCTCAGTCTAATTTGGGTCCTTACACAATATTAGGGTATGTACGAACAGTATAGGGAGCTATCTTCTATAATAGAAAGTAGAAATGATCAGAAACAGGACACATGGGGCAACGTAGTTTGATTAAATGATCTAGTGAAGAGCTTGCTGGTTTTAATAGATGGGAGTGTTTGGTGTTGGATACATGCTAAGCTTGATCACAGCAAAGGGATGGTCATCCCTCTCAGAGAGCTGCTGTGCCCCTCTGAAGTTATTGTACCACTGTGCAGGAGACCAGTGAGAGAGAAGGTGGTGACAGAAGGTGGCTTTTCTTGTTGTGTTCTGCTACATTCAAAGCATTTCCTACAGCTTGCAACCATGGGACTCAGCAAATTTATCTAATAAGGAAATTGAAATATACTTTAAAGCAATCAGATTAGAAATAACATTTTATATCCTATTGTAAGATTGATACGAATCTTTTCAGAGACTCTTGTATATGACAATAGAGAATAATAATCCTTTATCTCTACTACTTCATTTTTGCTTCATATATTCTGGCAGTAATTTGGAGCTGGATTTCTAGTTCTCCTCACCTTGTGGTACAAAGTTTTCACTTGTTGCAAAAACATTTTTTCTCCCTGGTAAGAGTTTTGCCTCTCAGTTTTCAAAACGGGAACCCCTGGATAAGCTTCATGGCAAGTGGCAACTTTTCTGTTACTGGGTGCTGGATGTGGTTGGACTTGAAGGTCTCTGAAGGCTTTGCTGATGAGAGCACTGAAAATTGTCCTAGCAAACCCATCAAAGGTTTAATGGAGTTTTTCAAGAATGGGTAAATAGGGTGATGGGATAACAGTAGGTAGCTAAATGTATCTTTGTTTGCTGCCAAGAGGAAAATTTAAAAGCATGTATGTACATAAAGAAGAAGTCGTGGAAGAGTTTATTTACAACCTGGAACAAAAAGGGTTGATTCTGAACAAATATCATAGCTGTTTAGATACTCACTGGAATAAAAAAGAGAGTTAAGAGAGAATCATGACAATCCTGGGCAGAGTAGGTCATTGCAAAGGTAAACCTCACCATAATGAGAACAGTCCTGAGAAGGACTTGGGAGTGCTCCTGGATGAGAAGCTCGACGTGAGCCGGCAATGTGTGCTGGCAGCCCAGAAAGCCAACCGCATCCTGGGCTGCATTAAAAGAAGCGTGGCCAGCAGGTCATGGGAGGTGGTTCTACCCCTCTACTCTGCTCTTGTGAGACCCCACCTGGAGTATCGTGTCTGGCTTTGGAGTCCTCGGCACAGGAAGGACACAGCAGAGGGCCACAAAGTTGATCAGACGGCTGGAGCACCTCTGTTATGGAAACAGGCTGAGAGAGTTGGACTTGTTCAGCCTGGAGAAGATAAGGCTCCGGGGAGACCTTATAATGGCCTTCCAGTACAGGAGAGACGGAGAGGGACTCTTTATCAGGGAGTGTAGTAACAAGATGAGGGGTAATGGTTTTAAACTGAAAGAGGGGAGATTTAGATTAGATAGTAGGAAGAAATTCTTTC
>JAOXJM010000041.1:65120917-65132308 GCA_026413425.1 Tringa solitaria | reverse complement strand
AACTTCTAATTTTTATCTTTAAACGTTTTTGTTATAAATCTGTAAAGTAAGAAAAAAATACATAGCTTTCTGGTTCTCAACTTTTTATTGAAATCTCATGATCGTCTCTTGTTAGATCTTGGTTTTGTTGGGCTCTGGCAATAGGAAGCAATATATATAGTACTTAACCTAATGCCAGACTGTGTTCGTGTTTTGAATTGGCACTGAGAAAAGGCTCAGTAGGCCATTAAGTATGCTTTATTTTCTTTTCAGACTTGTTGAGTCTGTTAGTATTATTGGCTAATTTCTCATATTGGCTGGTTTGACAGTTCTCTGGCCTTTCTGTCCTCAAAAGATCTTCACGGAAAACTACCAATGGTGTGTTGTTTTTTGCTGTGTTTGTTTGGTTTTTTTCCTTCTAATATTTAAAATTCATCTTTTTCATTTTCTATAGATTGGGAACAGTTTCTTGCCCCCTTCTGATTTTGATTTCCAGTCCATAGGGTTCTGAACAGAGAAACACTGCCTTCAATAAAATATGCCATGTTTGCACAGCAACTTCTTTTATTGTTTTGTAATAATATCTTTGGAGGAAGTGTCTCTTTTGACTTATTATTTTAATTAGTTTTGATTCACTTTGGTTATTGTTCTCTCCTGTGCATACAGAGAACTGTCTTGCAACAAAGTTTACTCCAAAACCTGCCCCATTACAATTATAGACATTTAAAAAATGACATATCAGCTCCTCCTGATGCTCCTTGTTGCAAGCAGGGTAAGATGTTTTGAAGGTTTATCTTGTCTCAGACACGCTGTTGGGAAGCGTTGTCCCACTGGGCTCTCCTGCAGTGCCTGCTGCAGACTGCATCGTGGAGGAGCTGACTTCAAACCCCAACTTCCTCTGTAGTTACAGGAAGGTTCCTGCCTGTCTGGGCTTTCATATCCTAAATATAAAATAGGTTATTTAGTCTGCACGACCTGCTGAGTGTATGAGGAATTTGCATACATCAGCAGGGGGAACTAAAACTTAAGCTGGGCTCAGTAAACCTGTTACCAAAGGATCCTCCCGGACTCTGCAAGCCCTATCTGTTTCTAGCACAAGAAAGGTTTGATTTTATTTAATGCTTTGGGTGTATACAATCTGTATTTATGAGGTTTTGTAGGATCCAGTGATGTCTTACTGCACTCTCCTCATCTTCGATAAGTTAAACTTTGTTGTACTCTGAGTAAGATCCGAGTAGTGGATGAGCTGCTATCAGAAAGTTGGAGAGACCAAAAATAGATAAAATGGAATCCCAGAATATTACTTTTCTTTTGTCAGTCTTCTTGCTAAAGAGAAAAAAAAAATCAAGAAAAAAACCCCTATAAACGTAATCCCCAAAGTTGAAAGAACTGGAGAGAAAACAAGCAAGTTGTGAAAAGGTGATTACAATGTATTTTTTCCATCAGTGTACTGAAATGGTTTGATCTGATAGTTTAACAGGCTGTAAAGCTCCAAGATACCAGTCTGAGGATCAATTTTGTATTTTCAAATTATCAGTTTAACTGAATGGCTCCATTGGGTTTTAGGATATTAGGAGTGGGTGAAGGAAGAAGGGTATACATAGATCTAGAATTGCAGAAACTAATTTAAAATGTAGCATTTACTAAACCTACTATGTCATGAAGAAAACACATACCAACTTCTTTCAAGAAAAGAGAAACACCAAAGAAAGGCTGCTTGGGACTTCACTTTAAGAAGTTTTCAGTAGGTGAAGTTTTTTGAACCAGCCTGCATTGTTAAGAGCTATCCAAGTCAAAATAAAACAGTCAACTTTTCTTCAAAGGATAAAACTATGGCTTCATAGAAAATATTTCTTTCTTAAGGACTCCAAACCCCAGGTGGGTGTTAAGCAAGGTCTTATCGCCCCAGGTTAGGGACAGAAGTGCTCAGAGACATTTCAGGCAAGTGCGTAAGTTGGGCTGGATAAATCCAGTCCATGTGTTTCTGCATAAAAACTAGTGGGATGGCAATGGCAGTACATGTTTTGAAGTATTAAACATTTGAAAATTGTCAGTTTTATGGCTGTATATCAAGGCACTGAATCACTCAAGGATCTATCAACTGTAAAATATGTAAGTAAGGCTTGTAACATTTTGTTATGTGTGGAAAACAGCCTAAATCCCTCATTTCCTAATATCTGGGAATTCTGACCAAACTTTAAAAAAAACATTATCTAAATTCCTCATTTTTGAAGGACTTCTTAAAAAGATAAAACTTTGATTCTATTTGTTGATTGTATTTGTAGAATCCATACTTTCCTTTTATCCTCCCATGTCTTGTCATCTTAATGTTAATGCCAGCTGTACCATCTGATTCTTCTATCGGTTGCTATAGATAACCCTATAGTTCAAGCAGACATATCCAGATCGGTGCAACTTAGCTCATCGTCGAAATTAGGCTTCAGAACCCAAGAGTATTGTGAGAGCTGATACCGAAAAATGAGGGTCCAAACTGTGCAGTCCCACTACCTGTGGGAAGTGCTGTCATGTTTCTCAGGTGTTTGGGGTTCCGAGGGACACGCACTTCAGAGACATCCCTTGTCTCTCGGCATTACTAATGCCACTGGTGGCATGAGCTGGATGTAGCTGCTTCAGCTACCATATGTACCCATCTCTTCAGGCTGTTCATGTTACACGGCAGTTTTGGCAGTCTGCCGGGATTTTTCTGAGTAATGCGAGTGGTGGGGAATAATAATATTAACCCCTTTGTATCTAAGCCATCCATGAGTAGGATTTTGTGGAGCAGAGAGAGCTTTGTCATCTCCCCTGCTCACCTTTCCTGCTCCTCTGCGCCCTTCAAAAAGTACACATGGTAGAATCATAGAGGTACATATGGTAGAATCATAGAGTATCTCAAGTTGGATGGGATCCATAAGGGTCATCGAGTCCAGCTCTGTGCTTCTCGCAAGACTACCTAAAACTAAACCATATCATTAAGAGCATCGTCCAGATGCTCCTTGAACTCTGACAGCCTGTGAGCACTTCCCTGGGGAGCCTGTTCCAGTGACCACCCCCTCAGTGAAGACGTTATGTGTTAGTAGCCTATTGAGGCTATTTAGGCTACAGCCCATTAAGGCTTCCCACCTATTTAGAGAGGTGGATATGGATAAACTTTCTAAGGTGATAATGTAAAAAAGGAAGAGGAGATGATTCTCCTACATTTTTCTCAGCCATTTGAAACGATAGTGTGTGATTTCTCTGTTTTCCCCGTTCTACTTCACTGCCAAGGTCAAATATGAATGGCAACCACAGTGGTTAATGCTGACAGCCCTTCTCCATCCTTGTCTCTCTTCTAGAAGTGAAAGATTTGCAGTAGCAATATAATACAGCATTGTAGCCTTGTTCTTGGGTAAACCTCCCAAATTTCTCCATGGAGTGATTTCCAGATCATCAGAGGACACTAATCCTATACTGAGAGCTGGTGGCAGGGGACAGTTGAGTTATGGTGGCAATATTAAAATATTGAAAGCACACCTCTGCCTTAAGGATAAGACAACTGTATTTTGATAAAAGGAAGACAGAGAATAAACCGTTGGTTTCTAAAGCAGGGAAATGAACACAGAAAAAATCCTTATAGGCTTGAATTTCTGGAAGAATGCAAGCACATTTGTTTTACTAACACTAATGAGTTCTAGCATGTTATGAAATTCTTCATCAAAGATTATTTGAGAGCTCTACATGGGCCCAGATGACAATGCCAAATATCCTTTGCTGCTTTTCTCTGCTCAGCCTTCCTCTTCTTACGCTTTTCTTTCTCACTCTTTTACTGGAAGATGTAAATTTTATGCTGAACTGCTGTTACCTGTGCTGAGTGTGGAAAAGAGAGGTACGTGCCATTGACACGCTGCAACCTCCAGTAGAATGTTGTGTACCAGCCCAGTAGACCAGCAGGTCCTCAGGCTCATTTGTGAGCTTCCCTGGGCTTCCTGCCTAGGAGCAAACAATACCATTTCACTAGCTCTCGAGTCGCCACTAATTGAAGCAGCATAATTATCAAATACTTGGACTCATTCCACATCTGAAATAAAACAGCTGTGTTATAATGTTATGATCAAATTCTTTCACTGTTATATGACCTAATAAATTAACGGTTGGGAATCATGCATTTGTGACTCACAGTCTGTCACTAAAATATACTAATTTCATCAATGGTCTTTTGGATAAATTTCTCTGAATGGGTGCTGCTTTACTTAGGCTTAAAAGAAGCGCGGCTGTTTCATGCCACTGGTTCTAAGAGGACTGAGTTGGTGGTCTCTGGTCTACAGAAGAGTAATGAAGAAACTAGAAAATAATGAAATATTTCCGTAGAGAATTGGCTTCACAGGGGACCAACTGCCTCATCAATTCAGTGAGAGACGTAGGCCAGCTCCTGAGAGCTCTCAAAATTATCCTGGGTTGCTGCTCAAGGAGCTGTCTGGATACACTTTATGTAGATTGAATACTCTGGAGGAAGAGTAATGCAGCATCTTGCAGACTAACCCTTGCTACAGCAAGCCTAAGGGTGAAAAATTAAACAATCCCATTCTCGCTAAGCAAAAGATTAGTATCTTGTTTGCAAAATTATAATTAGTTAAAACTACAAGAAATAAAACATTCTTCTGAATTCAACTAAACATGGCTTCTCTTCAGCTCTTCAAGTAGCTTCATTTGCTGGGGAACTGGAAATTTAGCATCCTTTTATATAGCTTGGCCTGCCTTAGACACCTTTCTTGTATTTTATCTAGTAGGAATGCAGCCACCAAAAAAGGCAGCAGAGTTAAATGGCTTCTAAACAATGTCATTTAGAATTAGGAAGTCTCATTTCAAAATGGGAAATGTGAACAAAGAAGAGAGAAAATAATTTCAATCCTGCAGAGTTAAAACTATAGTACAGCTTGCCAAAATAGATCTTGAGGAAGAACTAGCTAAAAGCATAAAATCTCATGATTTGATTTTTTTTTTTCTTTCTTTCAAATCTAGCAGAAACAGGAAGGTCTGCCAGAGGTCAGCAGACCTGGAAGATGCTGGACCTGTAAAAGGGAGCACTTCTGAAAGAGAATGCCATAGATGAAAAACTCAGTGTATTCTTAGCCGTGGTGTTAACTATGGAGGAACGTGGGATACGGCAGCTTCCTCAGGACACTGAAAATAAAGATCAATGGTGCAATTATGCATTTTCCTTAGGTCAGTTGTGGTCTGGCCTGTAGGTCCTTTGCCGTACCTGTGTCTTGATGTGCATGCTCCTGCCTTCCCCCTCAGGTGTGTGCAGCCATCCCCAAGCAATAGTTTGCCAGTCTACCTGAAAAAAATGAAAGAAATAAAAACTGTAGGGTCAGCGACCAACGTAACCATCAAGAACCACCCAGAAAACCTCTTGGCTACAGGCACTGCCACAGAAATAATAGTTTGCTGTTAGATCGATTTAAGCATAAGCCTACCCTGAGGAGCGATGTCTGGTTTCATAGACGCCATAGAAAGGTTTCATAACTGACTGACAAAATGAACAGTAACAAATAATCAGGACAAGGTGTTATTCTGAGGGTAACTCCGATATGGAATTTCTGAACAGAAGTTGTATCTGTTGCTTTGCCTCGATAGCAGAGCAATGCAACATAAGAAATACAGCACTGCTCTTACGGTTGTAGAAATGACCCTGAGAACTGAAGTAGGCAGCTAGTTTCCTCTGCTGGAGAGATGGTACTAATGTCACTTAGAATCACTGGAAATGTAGTTAAAGGAAAAAAAAAGAAGATGAGCCTCCAAGAGTCCAAATGGCATTTATAAAGGGAAATCATGTTTTGAAGGGGTCGGTGGTTATATGGACAACTACCTTGGTTCTTTCAGCTTTGATTTGGATATTCAGAAAGACATGCTTAAAAGCCAGGCTATTGTGGAGTAGGAGAAAGTGACCTCTAACATAAAGGATAAAGAAATAAAGGGAAGAAATAAATGAACAGTTTTCAAAATAGAGGGAAAAGGAGAGAGGTATTAGAGGGTTTTAACTGCAGCTCCTACTGGAAGAGATTTATAAACTCTGTATGGTTTGGTCTCATCGTGTCTCTGTATTTTTTCTCTATGAGGGAAATTAGGCAGTTCATATTAATTATCTTACCAAATGCATCTTGCCTTTGCAGGAAAAAAATTACTCTCTGTTTCAACAAAACCTCCTAGAAAGTTGCATGGGTACCTTTACAGCATTTATCAGTAGGTCTGCTTTCCTGCTTTATGTCTTCCAGATAGGCAATGCAGAGTCTAGACCTCACGTGTAGGTGGAAGCTCCAGTATCGCTTCATACTGGGGGTGAAGACAGTAATTTTAGTAGGGCTGGTTTACAGATAGGCTTCACTGGGTACTATTCAGGTGTCTAAATGAAGTTGTCTAGCACTGGTTTAGATGCCCCAGGGTATCCTGGTAAGTTCCTGTCTTTTACTCCAGGCTTTAGGTATCCTGGAGGTCCTATGTCTTATCTACCAGTCATGGTCTGATCTCTGTGATAACCATGGGTAACTAAAATAGTGTTAGGTGTTACCTATTTTGAGTATGTCAAAGGGACGTGTACCTGGGCTGGAATAACCCCAGGCACCAGTATGTGCTGGGGGCTGACCAGCTGAAAAGCAGCTTTGCAGAAAAGGACTTGAGTGTCCTGGTGGACACCAAGTTGAACATGAGCCAGCAATGCGTCCTTGCAGCAGAGAAGGCAAATGATAGCCTGGGCTGCATTAGGCGAAGTGTTACCTGCAGGTCAAGGGAGTCCCCATCCTTGGGGATATTCAAAAGGTGGCTTTAGGTGGCCTTGCTTGAGCAGGAGGATGGACCAGATACCTCCAGAGGTCCCTTCCAGCCTCAGCCTTTCTGTGATTCTAAGCCAACTGAACTGTGAACTGTGGATGTGAAATTTGAATGACCAGCCACCTTAGATCCAGCTATTTTCAAACTTCTTGTACATAAATGCAAGCTGGTCACTTTTAATTTTATTTCTCTTTTCTGTTCTTTAAATGTGTTTATGGCTATGTTTTGTGGTTGACCAAGGATGCCAGCTATTAGGGGACAGAGTGACAGTAAATTAAGTTTTTCATGTTTTACATCAGGTAGCTCCAACACATGCTATAGATTCGTATTCATAAGAGACAGGAAAAAATATTTTTGTATCCCAATATTGAACAAGTACAAAATACAGTTACTAATTTGTAAAATAAGTCTTTTATTTATTGAGCAAAGGTATTAAATATTTCTATTGCCGTCTATAATGACAAGTTCCACATTTTTTTTGCATAACCACTAGAAAAATACTGTGGACAAAATTCAACATACTGAGAAATAATCAGTGCAGTTTCAAGACGTGTGAAAACATTTTACTTTCGTATTAAATCTGGATCAAAAAATGCATCAGTCAGGACAGAAAACTTTCCAAATGGTTCCTTCCTAAATACCTAAATCTCTTCACCTGCATGAGTGAGGAAAGCAAGCCCTGAGCAGTCAGTAAGTACGAGGTTTCCTCTTGACAGAGTCTAAGGAATCTGTGCCTGGAGGACTGTTTCACAGCATCAGTGGAGTTGTAACGCAGCAACTGTCTCCAAGCAACTGTGCGACCGCCCTGGTGGTACAATCGGGCTGGAGGAACCCCGGGCACCTCTGCTGGTGCCCACCCCGGCCACCCAGCCCTCGGGTCATAGCTTCTGCTGGAAAAAGGCAGGCTCCGACTGCCTTCCAGATGGCCCCTTGCAGCAAGAGGCAGCTATTCCTGCAGGTGGAAAATCGGATTGGGTCATCAGTTGCCCACGTCAGTCTTTTTGCCAAAATAACTCGAAGGTATTAATCAATTCAGCTCTCTCATCTGTACCAGCAGCGCTTGTCAAAACGTTATTTTTGCAGCTAACTGAATCCAAACAAGCTCTCAAAACCAAAACAATGCCTTTGCAGGCCCAGCTCAAAATAGCTATCCGGGTAGATTTAATCTGATTAACTACAATCAATATACATCATAGAAAGAAAATCTCTATGTTTAGTATAATTTCTCCCCAGCTTCTTTATCTAAATGCAAAACTAGCAATATGTATGAAACTTCTTTTAAATGGTAATAATGTATGTTTTTTGTCCCTGTCCTCCTGATAAAAGTCATAATTTTGTTATTTGTTGTATTATGTTTCATTTAGGACCACTCCGACCATTGTATAAGGTGCAGGAATGCAGCAGTGTCCGCCTTTACCTGAGTTCAATTCCAACATAACATTTTGAATCCTTTATGGAAGGGAATTGTAACCTTCTGAAATAATTTGCTACAAAAGCTACTAGTTAAAGATGGTTTTCCCTTTTCTGGCATAATTTGTATAATCATTCATGTGATTGTTGATTTGGGGGCTTATAATTTTGCAGAAGTGCTTTGAGACAAAACACTGGTGGCGGTTTAGAAGATGAAAAGCTTCATCCTTTACTTAGGGGGGATGAAGAGATGCAAAGAGGGAAAAAGACATGAAAGAACTATTCCCAGAATGGGAGCAAGCACAAGGTTGTTTCAACAGTACAATTTTCTTATCAGCACTGATTTCAAGTGTTTTGCCAAAAGTGTTCCAGCAGTAGCACTGGCGTATTCCTGCTTGTATGGACTGGCCCTGAACACTGAAATGGGATCAGAAACCTGTCTACCTTCTGTTCCCTACCAGTATAGCAGGTACTGAACTACAGGAACCAGCACTTCAGTTTCTTCTTGCTTCTCGTGAGCAGTAGGTTAAGAAAATGTCAGGCTAGATCTGCTTTTTCTTTGTTAGTTTGCTGGCTGTTTTCTTTCCCCTCTCCTGAATTGTCAGGCTGGTGGGTGACGCTGAGAAGTACACTGCAATATATATGTGCCTCCCAATTTATTCCCTATTCTCTCTTCTTCTGAAATTCTAGTAAGTCCACAGCGAATGAGTTCTGTTAATGACCATACATTAATAGCGGATAACTATACACCCATTTTATTCATTAATGCTGTTCAATCCAGAGGTCTTTACTGGACGTAATAGATGAATCCGAAAAACCCGCTGAAACATTTTTATATCACAAATTAAATGCCTTCTTCACCTGTAATTATTTAAAAGAAAGTAAAAGCTTCTAGGTAAGAGAATGTGGCATATTATGCTGCGGAAACACATCAATGTGCTGACAGTCCTTCATGCATACCATACTAGTTTCTGTGATTAGTCTCTTTTCAGCCCAGTATTATTATTATTCGGTAAAAATTAAGTGGTATCTGAACTAGAAGTGTAGACAATGGATTTACACTTCTTAAACAAGAACGGACATAAGGGCAGTGGCCTGACTCTGCAGTCCTTGAGAGCGTGAGGAGTGGGTGCTGCAGGATAAGCTGGGTGGAAGTAAATGAACTGTGGAGGTTCACGTTGTGTTCATGATGTTCTGCTTCAGTTAGAGCAGAAACTTCAGCGTGGGGATAGGAAATGACTGCACACAGGATGGGATCACAGAATTATAGAATACTTTGAAGGGACCTTTAAAGATCATCTAGTCCAGCCCCCATGCTGTGGGCAGGGACCACCTCCCACCAGACCAGGTTGCTCAAAGTCCCTTCTAACCTGGCCTTGAACACCTCCAATAGTGGGGCACCCACAACTTCTCTGGGCAACCTGTTCCAGTGTCTCACCATCCTCACAGTGAAAAATTTCTTTCTGAGATCTAATCTAAATCTTTCCTTTTCCAGTTTGAAGCCATTACTCCTTGTCCTATCAATGCTGTGGATGCTGTGGGATCATCTGAACCTACAAAGGCTAGGCTTTCTCCCAAACTCTTTCTGGTTTGCAATATCTATAGATTTCATTGCTGAACACCGTTAACATACCTTTTTTATTATTATTTGCATATAGTTCATTTTTATTGGTAACATAAATGGCGCACACTCAGTACGTCACAGCTGTCTGTTCTCAAGATGGTACCGTCAAAGTTCTTTTTACTTCTTTACAGCAGTTGTGAAGTAGCTGAATAGAGCCAGTTCCGAGTGTACTATCTACAGGCTGTCTACCTTGTGCAGGCTGCACTTTGGTTGCAATCCTTGGAAAGCTGTTATCTGAGTTGGAAATGATTACATGAACTTGATAATATGGGTAATATGTTTCTGCCCATAGGACTTCAGGATGTTGTTACCCTATGTTAACCTTTGAAGGACGGATTGATTGCTTGAGATATAGATAGATATATATATGTAAAAGTATATATATAAATATATATATGTATGTTGCTTTCTGCTTGACAGAGAGCTGCATCCCACCCATTCCATGATTAGATCTCCATCCTGAGAATATGAGATATATATATATATTCTTTTTCTGTGAATATAGATTAAGCTGCTGGTTTTCTCCTTTTCTTCTCCAAGAATATTATTCCGTGTTTTCAGGGCAAAAGAGGTGGTTCATTTTCATTAGCTCAATGTAGCAGCAGGAGAGAGAAAGCTGCCAGCTCCTGAGAAAGCCTGAGGCCCGAGGTGCCCCTAACCTTTCTGTGAGGTTGCTAAGGGATGGGGAGAGCTTGGTGGGACACCCTGGGCTGGGCACTGGCGCCGCAGGCAGCAGCGAGGCAGCTTGAGTGTGTTCTTCTCCTCCTGCTTCCCGTGGGGAGGAATGGAAAACAGGCTGGCAATCCGTAACTCCCTGGCCCACTCCTTTCCTTCTTCTCCACCTCCTGCTCCACCCCCGTGATGGGACATTTAATAAATCTGTCAACAAATAAATGAAATTTCCTAGAAGTGAAAATGGCTTCACGTTTTGGACTAGACCTCTGAACTGAAGGAGGTGGCAGGGGGAGGAATGAAAGCACCACCTCTGTGTCACTTGTGGACCTGAAGTTGACGCCAGGGTTTGTGTTCTTCCTGCAAGACCCGTAGGGAAGAGCCAAAAAGAAAAAAAACCAGCTGCAATCCAACTCTTAAACCTTTCTGGTGATCCTGGGTTTGTCCTTCATTCTGCTTGCATGTGTTTTGAATAGTTTTAATTATCTCCTGTATTGAAAGTATTTATTATATTCCCTCAATTACTATGCAATTGTAGGTTCTCAGCATTCACTACCAATTTCATATAAAACATTAATTTTTCCATACAGGCCTCTTATTTTAGTGGTATTTGATGTAGTCAAATTCTGATTATTTTACTGTTCCATTAACTGATTCTCTATTTATTAACATAAAATTCTCTGCTCTTCAGAGATAGGATTTTTGCTTTCAAAGTGTTTCTTGGATGTCTCCTCCTTTTATCATTTATTAAATTAAATTTTACCGTAAAAAAAAAAAAAAAAAAAAAAACCCAAGCTTGTTACTTAAAAAGAAGGCTTATCTGATGGCACCAGACACCTGTAATTATTTCCATGTACTTTTTCACAAAATAGATCTAGTTTAATGTCGTGCCCAGCTTC
>JAOXJM010000041.1:65097068-65108212 GCA_026413425.1 Tringa solitaria | reverse complement strand
AAAAGACCCAAGTCCCTCAGCCTCTCCTCATAAGAGAGATGCTCCAGGCCCCTAAATTAAACTGAAAATTAGAGAATAGCGAAAGACGTTTTAGGGAAAATACAGCCCAACAGTAACTAAGTTGTAGATTCAAGTCTGCTTCGTGTTGCTGTTCCAGTAGGTTTTAATAGAGGCTCATTTTTACCTCTGCAAAAAGAAGTAAAAGAGCGTGAAGTAAAGCATACAGGCAGGAAAGCCTTCTCTGAACTTGTAATGATTTTGTGTGGAAAGGAGGAGGGAAGGAAAAGCTTAAAAGTGTAAGAATCAAATGGGAAGTCCAACGATGTCATATGAAGCCATCTGTATTTTCATACCAATGAGGGTATAATTAAATGAGTGAAAGAATTATCTTGAACCCTGCTCATGTCTGGTCAATGTTCACAGACCTCTTTAAAATAAGGAAATGGCTTATATTGGAATTACTGATCTCTAAGAACATGTAAAGTTCTCCGGTGATTTATTGGCAATTTGGTACTTCTTGGTATATTTCTAGAAGGACAAGTGGCAGTAGAGATTACTTCAAGATTTAAGATGAAAGGAAAACAGGCATTTCACTATAAAAGCTAAATTGCCAGTCCCAGTGGATGGCAAAAGGCATGATTTATACTGAATTGAACTCAGTGTGTATTCTGGTTCTTTTCTGCTCAGGTGACATAATCAAGGGTATTTTGAATGCACTTCAGATGTGATCTGACTCATTAGAGTGTGTTTCAGATCACGCTACTTCTTACAAAGGGTATTTGCTTTGTATGAAATACTTATGCATCATTCTACACAAAGGTTTTTTAGTAATATATAAGGCAAAGTATTGAGTATTTGGCTATGTTAACATCTACCAGTTTAACTAGCAGAAGGCTTGCTAATTTAGATATTTTAATGAATGAGTCATTAACTTTGTATAATAGCACCAAAATTATAATTGTAATTTTATTCTATCGACTGATGTATTTTTAGCAAAAAAAAATGTAATTTTAGAGTGGGGAGAAGCTGTTTGCACACTTATATACAAAACAGAAAAAAACAACCCCTAAATTCTTAGTAGGTTTTGTTAAATAGTTGGTATAGTGTTAAGTATGAACAAGTTTGTGGGATCTGGAGATCAACTATAGAGATTTTATATTACCTTTTCATCAGAGATTTTACAGCTGTCCTTTCAGTTATCAATTTTAGGTATTCAACATCATTTCATGTAACAGCCAGTTTGTAAACTAGTGGAATTGGCTTTAATAAATGTATAGGCCAGATGTATGATATCCTACTGCTGTATTTCTTCAAATATATTTAATGTTCTACTTACCATTAGAATTTGCACATTGCTGATTGGTGGGGTTTAAAATACTTTGGATGTAGATCCCAGACTGAGCGTGGTTTTTTTATTCAGAGAACATTTCTCCCTCTATCACACAGGAAAACGTTCTGTTATTTCCCCACCAAACAATCATACTTTTTAGCCTTCTGAGTGTTAAAAGTGCCACCAGAAAAATTGCTGTGCTCGTAGATAGGTACAGTAAAGCTTCACTATGATTAGCGTGTATTCAACTGAAAGGTATTTTTATAATTCTCTTTTATTTAGAACAAGTGGCATAAGAAAAAATCTTTCTCACAGTCATTAGCTTAAAACTGAACACCAGCAAAACAAATTAGGAGCACCTAGAGGTTAGCAAATTTTTTAGGAAGTGACTTCTATTTTGAACAGTCAGGGGTTTTTTGCTAGCTTGAGCTGCATTATGTGCCATGGCATCTCAGAGATTTTTCCAAAAAGTTGCTTGTCTAATTTGTGTTGTACAAATATAGAAAAAGCTTGATTGTCTGGAAACATCAGGGTTTTTTTTCTGAGGGATGCTTGCTGCTTAATTGGTTTCCTTATATTCTGGTGCATAATTATTTCCTCACAAGCCAATAGGTTTTGATGTCTCACTTACTTTAATTGTGAAGTACCACAGGCTCTGTATAAATAAAAATAAATTTCCAAAGGCAATCAGTAAATACATCTCTACCCTTCAACATCTGCACAAGATCTAGGTGTCTTGGAATTCTCAGGAAAAATGTTGTTAGAAATCCTGGTCTCACCAAAACAGTCTGGTTTATGATATAATGATTCTGTGAATCAAAAAATATTATGTTGTTGCACCAAAAACCTATGCAATACTGAGAAATGCAACTAAGATATTTTTTGTGACCTTTTTTTTTTTTTTTTAAATGGGCAGACAAGTATATCAATCGCTATGTTTAGAGCAATAAAGATGATAATTCCTCCTGTGGGGAGACATGTCTAGTAGGAACAGTGGGCTTCAAGGAAAATGTGGATGGTCTAAAGAAAGCCTAGAGGAGACCAAGAACAAAACCAACCTGATATTACTTATTTTTTATTAAGGTGGAAGTTACAGTCTGCTGATGGCATTATCTAGAGTTTCCCCCCATCAAAGGCACTCTGGCTACAAGCCTGAGACACCTACGTTTCCAGTCAGAGCAGAGGAGCCAGTCTTTCGAGGACTGACTTCTTGGAGAACGGCTGGGGAGGAAGTCAAACAGACTTGAGAAATGTTTTTTATCTGCATTCCAGCCCTCAGAATTACTCTGTTTTAACACAGGAGCTTTTTTAATATTCTAATATCCGTTGCGAAAGGCAAATACTGAAGAGTGCCAACTTTTCGAAAAGTTTTCACGCTTTTTATTTCATGAAGAAAATTACTTGTTGATTGAAAGTTACTTTAGGTATTAGAGCATTCTGCTAGCATAAATAGTAGAATCATTATTACTAGTGATGGGTGAGATAAACTTCCACCATATATCATTTATGTAGGATTGGTCCCATTGCAACAGGAGGCAGATTGCAAGAGCTCTCTAGGTTTCTTCCGAGCATTTTTCTATTTCTCTTACCAAAAATTCTCTGTAACTCAAAACATCATACTTTTTCCTTTGCTCAGAAGCAAATTTTTCAATTATTTTTTTTTTTTACCATGCGGTAGGAGGCTTGATGATTATAGGGCATATACATTCTGGAAGGCCAATTTAATTAGTTTCTGAAATTATGTCCCCTTTGTAGCCAATTTCTTTATTTCTGATGCTAGGTGAAAAGAGATTCTGTCCTTGTTGCCCATCAAAGAATACCAGCAGCCCACAGGGTGTTGTTTTAACAGCCTGATATGTAAATTGAAGCAGGAGATGATAAGATTTTTATTAGCAAGTGGGTTTTCTGGAAAAAAACTCTCTCAGACTTCTGACATCTGCTAGAGCAAAAAAAGTGGAGAGAGGTTCATGTACTGTGACTTGTTCCACCATTTCTGGAATAAAAGTTTGCAAACCCTCATGAATTTTGCATTTTAGTAGATTAATGAGTTATAATTTTATGGGAGGGAAAATGACTGTTTGCTGAAAGGGAAGGACCCTGCAGAGGAAGATGCCTCATGGGAACCTTCACGTGTTTCCCTGCCTGGTTTGGGGAGCAGAGGGTTGGCTGGTTCGTTTGTTCAATGTGGGGCTCATTTCTGCAAAAACCTGAAAAGATTAATTGTTGAAAAACTGCCCAAAGTAGTCTAAGGATGTGTGCACTGAATCTCGCAATTAAATGTAGCCAGTAGTGAGATCCAGATGCGGTACCTGTCTCTGACTCCTTTACCATCCTTGTCTTACTTAATATGAAATCTTAGCTAGGGTCCCGTTTGTCCCTATCACTCCTTTAAATGATTGCTTTGTCACCTCTGAGGGCTTAACCATTTTTAATGACCAAACTCACTCAATTTTTATGTTCATGAAGTGATTTTTTTATTACAGGACATATAAGAAATACACCGTGCTTGGATCTCATCATAGGTATTCATAAATTGAATCTTAAGGCTGAAGATTTTATGAGAGTGATGGTTAATAAATGAGAGAATTATTATTAGCCTAGCAGGTTAATTTAGCTGTATGAAGTATCTGACCAGAGGTTTCAGTTTCCTCCTATGCAGGTCTGGGTGTTGCACATCTCATTTTAGGGATGACTTTTCTACCATCCAAATTTACATCCATTCATCAGTAAGAGACAGGAGGTACGAATTTGACTGGGCAGGAACAGTTTGTGACATGGTACCAAACACGTGTGTGAGGTATGTGAGAGCGTGACATTCCTCCTCCTCTTCAAGTACATGCTTTTTGCAGCCCAGAATTTGTAACTTAGCAGAAGAAATTGCTGTCCAGTGTGATTTTTGCTTCCTATAGTTACATTAGTAAAATCAAAGGATGAGAAAGAAGGGGCTACAAATTTAAACTACATCCCATTTGCTTGGAGATGGAGTTAGAATGAGAGGGAGGAAAAGGGGAGAAGTAAACCCTTAAGTTCATATTTTAAGTTATGTCTTCTTGCCGCTCCTACATGGGTTTCTATGGAAACAGAAGCAGAAACTGGGCCATCGGCAGCCAAGAATCCATTTACACTTTAAATTTACTGCTTGAGCAGCCATGCAGTTTTCTTGTCCAAATTAAATCATGATGGAGTAACACATGCTAAGTAAATTTGGGATGAGATGAAAACACCAAATATTAAATATCCTTCCATGGATACACTAAAAAAAACCCCACCTTTTTTCTGAAAGACCTTAAAATGAGAAGTTAGATCATATTTTAAAAAGAAGGTACTCAATTGTGGTTTTACAAATAACGCATTGAAAGTATATTAAATAATGCTGTTATATTCTTCAGGTAATTAGGTTATCTACTTTAATTAGGAATGTGGCTATCTCTCTTCAGCACCTCAGCCATTTCTGTGCTTTGGATGCAGAAAAGAAACAAGTTGTACTTTCTTTACTGCTAATCTCCTAAGAAATTTTGTGGTGAAATTCTCGTGCACTGACACAGCTCACGGATGTTGTATAATCACTACTGACATTAATTTATGTCTTATTAGAAGATAAGATTGCTTATACTGCTTATGGTGAAACATTGTCAGATACTTGTCACTGTTAGAAACTTCACTAAAGTTACTAAGCATTTGCTGAGACTGTAATTGTTTGAGTTGATGTTTTCTGTTTTAGTTGGTTGTCCCCTTTTTGTTGAATTTTCTTTTTTTTTTAATTCTGGTGAGCTTTGATTAGAAAAAATGTCAGTGCTCTTACGATTTTGAGTAAGAAGTTTCCTTTGGAAATATATCCCAAATTTTGTGCTGTATTTGGTTGTTTCTCAGTTCTTTAATTGCACTTGTTTCCTCAGCTGACCTTTCAAAATCTGGTGGAAATCTCAGGCTTATTTTCTCCAGAGCTACTAGAGCTGAGCTGTGGGTACAGCTGGTTAGAAGGCTGTGAGCAAGGGAGCAGTCTCGACTGAACGATGAGTTTGTAAACAGCTACGGAAGAGAGGTGGGAACTCAAGAGAAGGAGCGATAACCTGGGAACCGCAGGAAGGAAGGAGAGAGGACAAACTAGGGAAAGGAAAAAAGAAGAATGGAAAAATAGAAAATGGGATGGATCGTGATGGGTAGAGGAGGTGACAGAGGAGGCCTAAACAACAAAGAAAAAGGAAGTGGGGTTGAGTGTATAAGAACTGAGGATGGACTGGGAAGACTGGGACTGGCAGGAGATGGAGGCTAAGCCTGTGCTGAAATGTTTGAGGACTGAAGAATCAGCAAGGAATATGATGCTAGGATAAGAAACTGTCGTGGAATAAAGATAGATAAAAGGCCTCTACAGAGCCTGAAATTGCAGCTAAGAGAAGTATTTAGTTTATGTTTGTGAACTCTCTTAGCCTATTGCCATATTTTCCCTGCGTGCTGGACCAAGCAAGAGCTGGAGTCCCAGTATGGCTGGTCCCTCAACCCCATGGCAGGCATCTGCACACCAACACTGGGTTACCTGCATGGGCCTCAACGCTATGGCAAATTCAAGAATTTGTTTTGTCTTTGGGAACCTCGTTTTCATTCATACTTAAATTATTTTTTTCAAGCACTTGGTGGCTTTGGGGATTGCTGACACCAGCTGAATACATCAGTCATGAAGGTAGCGAGCACTGGCAGTCAGAGCAACTGTTTTGACAGATGGTGAGATGTGCAAAAAAAGTGTTCCCTCCATTTTCTCCTTCCTCCTGGTCAGGGGTAAACACTTGTGTGAAGGCTGAGTGGCACAGAGAAATTCCTCTGTGTAGGAATTCAGGAGCTGCTGCTGCATGTGTTTGGGAGTGGTACATGGTCCCTGTTTTTTCCCAAGAGATGACACTGATTGACAGCAATTGGTAGTTTGTGTTTTCTTGTGGGGTGTTTCACAAGTGAGGCCTCACAGGCTTCTTACAACTCTGAAGACTAGGGTCTGGTCCCTGCACCTAATTAAGAAACTAAGATGGTTAATGTAGTAGGTTTTAAAAAGCTGAGCAGCAAGTAATAGTCAGTGAATTGGGTAGCAAACAGGGGAGTTTAAGTGAAATTTGTAAAGGAACTGGTCCAATTTGGGTTTTGTCATCCCTGTCCCTTAGAAGGAAAATGTGAAAAGTAATGCAGAAAATGCCAAAATCTGCAAGCGATAGAGAAACATAGTGCAAGCTGTGGAGTCTTCATCATTCTTGAGTCATTTCCAGTGGAAGTTATTTATGTGTGACGTGGCGACTAATGTCACTATTGGATGAGAAGATCTGTGGACCAGAGGTGTGACTGAAGATAATGGTTGTATTGGGATTATGTGGCAACACTTTGGTAGCAGGGGGGTAAAGAGGGTTGCAGGGGTGGCCTCTGTGAGAAGAGATCAGGGGCTGCCCCGGTTTCAGAGGAAGTTCCAGTCAGCTCCAAAATGGACCCACTGCTGATAAAAACTGAGCCGGTCAGCGATGCTGGTGGTGCCTCTGGTCAAAAGAGTGGTGTGGGTGAGGAGTGAGAAAAAATGTGAGAGAAACAGTCCTGCAGACACCTGGGTCAGAGAAGAAGGAATGGGAGCGGGTGTTTCAGGCGCCACAGTCAGGATTCCCCTGCAGTCCATGGAGAAGACCATGGAGAAGACCATGGAGAAGCAGGTTGTCCCTCTGCAGCCCATGGAGGACCACACCGGAGCAGATATTCACACTGCAGCCCACGGAAGATCCTATGCTGGAGCAGGTGAATATTCCCTGAAGGAAGCTGCAGCCCACCAGGACCTGGCAGGTGCTGCAGCCTGTGGAGAGAAGCCCATGCCATGCAGGAGCAGGTCTTCTGGCAGCAGGTTTTCCTGAAGGACTGTAGGCCATGGAGAAGAATAGTTCTGCTGTTACAAAAACTGAGAGGGAAAAGCCAGAAGAATCTGCTGTGTGGAAGGAAAGACAGACCAATCTACAGACATCAATCAGAAAAAAGGAAATCATTAAATGTGTCCAGTATCAGAGTCACAGTAAGTTAGAAATGTTTTGAGAGATGAAATGTGAGGATGACTTTACAGCCTGTTATAGCCGCTTGAAATACGCCACCTATAAGAGATCTTTGTCAGTGGGGGTTCATGAAAAGAGCAGATAGATCTGTTAGGAGCAAATCTAGATAACAATGTTGACAGCGAAAGGCAGCAATACAAACTTGTGTTTGAGGAATAGAAAAGAGGCAATTTATTGTTATTACTGCTGGAACAAGCCGTACAGCCAGAGTCTTGCTGAAACAGATATGCCAGGGTATGAAAAATGCTCTAAGTCATTGGGGCTTAGGTGAACTTCAGTGGGATTCCTCTAGAGAAATAACTCAGAATCATGAAATATTTTTGAAAGTAGTCTTAAGGGAATGATATTGCCGGGAGAGATTTGGCACGTTTGAGCAACTTAATCTAGTGGGAGGTGTCTCTGCCTGTGGCAGGAGGGTTGGAACTCAATGATCTTTAAGGTCCCTTCCAAGTCCAACCATTCTATGATTCTATGTGTGATTTTCTTAAGGTATAGAAGGCAGCTTTTTTTAGGGGGACTGAATATCACCTAGACAGCTGCGGGACTATTAGGCATCAAGACTAAACATTCAAAGCACAATTAGAAGGTTATCAAAGAAGTCTGGAAGAAGCTCGCAAGTGTACAGAGACGCTTAAATCAGGTGCATGAGAATGCAGCAAAACAAAACTTATGGGAGCATCATGAAAAGGATGTAGTAGTAAATAGCTTTTTTGATAGATAGACAATATATTTAGATAGAGGAAAGTGCAATGGTTTTTATACGTTCTGTGTTGCAATGGAGGAATCGGGACACCTGATAAGGGGCACCAGACTGAGCATTGTAGAAATAAAGGTGAATGATCACGATGGGCAGGAAAACAGTTGTGGTGGGTTGGTCTTGGCTGGCTGCAAGGGGCCACCCACCTGCTCTCTCACCCCCCCTCATCAATAGGACAAGCGGGGAAAATAACATGAAAAGGTTTGTGGGTAAAGGTAAAGACAGGAAGATCACTTGTCAATTGTCATTGCAGGCAATAGACTCAATTTGCGGAAAATTAATTTAATTTATTGCCCATTAAAATAGATGGTAAGAAATACTTGGATGGTAAGAAATAAAGACAAAGATTAAAACACCTCTCCTGCCCCCCTTTTTTGTCCAAGCTTCAACTTCATTCCATCATTTCTGACTCCTCTAAGCTTCTCCCCCTGCCATGTGGCATAGCAGGAGTGGGAATGTGGGGTTGGGGTCGGTCCATGACAGTTCATCTCTGTCAGTCCTTCCTCTTCACACCTACTCCAGCTTGGGTCCTCCATGGCCTACAGTTCCTTCAGGATCAAGCTCCAGCATGAGCTGTCCACAGTCTGGAGTTCTTTCAGGAAATATCCACACGTGCTGGCGTGGGGTCCTCTGGGGGCTGCAGCGTGGACATCTGCTCCAGCATGGTCTTCTCTCTCTGTGTCCCTCCTTCTCTGACCTTTCTGTTTGCAGGGTTGTTTCTCTCACATTTTTTCCTCACAGGGACAACCTGTACACGAGCCGTAAGTGGAGAATCAAGAACTGAAAGGTAGAACCTCTTGAAGAAAGAGGGAAATAAGCCCTGAGTGAGGCTACAGTTTAAATCACCCAATTTTTTCCTCTAAAAAAAAGAAATGGGGATGATATTGATGGTTGAAGTGATTTAAACCGCTTTCATTAAGAGCAAAGGAACTGAAGTAAAATAGTGTTATGTGACTGTTACTGACCTCTGCATATGTCAAAATACATATGGATGTCAAATATATGTGGATTTCTGTAAGATTAGAGAGAAAATAAAAATATAAGGGAAATTAGTGATTATAGGAGACTTCTAAATCCCAAATTTATGGAGTTTGTGCACTGAGTGAGAGTCTCAGGGAAAGGCTGCTCCAATATAGCAGTTTTGAATTTGAGCGAGCTGCACCAGTTTATGTCATATTGCAAAGCAGATACAAGCATGTTTTTTTTTAAAACAAACAAACAAACAAATGTTTCTAATACAGTTATATTATGGTATTTTAGGAAGACAAGCTTTCAAAAATTAAGAAAATTAAATAGTACAGTTAACTGGTCTGGAGAGCTTTGAACACAGAGGAGACAGGCTTGCGTCAAAAGCTTTTAGAAAAGACCGCAGCTTTACTTGCCTGAATAAGCTTTTTAAGGAGGATACAAAAGGAAGTAGAGAATTTACAAAGATTTGAAAAGGGATTGAAAAGTAAAGAAAATTAAAAATAAAACACCAAACAGTCAGGAATGGCTATGATTTGCATTTTGTAAGGCGTATTTAAGCAAATTTTTAAAATTGTTCGTTCTTATTTGGGACACATATAGCATGTTCACACCTCTCTCAACATGTGGTATCACCTCTTCTTTAGGTCTGGAAACAAAAGAGAGTTCTTTGCATCCACTTTCAGTAAGGTTCATGTTGTGCACGTGGGTGATTAGGCACCTACTGAAAATGAGCCTGACGAGCAACTACAGGGCTGGTAAACAGTATTTATGTTGCTTGGATTTCTCAGGAGTCCAAGTATAGTCCAGCATGAAACATGAACAGCAAACTTAACACCCGTATTCAAAAAAGATAAAATGTGAGACAACTCTAGGCCAACAGATTTTCTGTATGAAGTTTTAAACCAGAATTTTAAAAAGAATAGGCGGGGACCTGAAAGCAAAAAGGAAGTAGTATAAATAGCAGTGTATTTTTTTTCAAGCTAGTTTATGAAGACTAATGAAGGAGAGATTAGGTGGTTTCTTAAACAAGATTAATGCAGGACACTCAATTTGCTTGGATTTAAACCAAACGTTACTTTAGCATTCCATAGAAAATTATTACTGAAGGTGGAAAAAGTTGAATAAGAAGGCGGGTAAGGAGTCAACTACAAGAAGCTGTGAAGAAAATACAATTATCAGGATGGACAAAGATTATTAATGACTTATTATTATGACATGGTAATTATTAATTACCATGACTACAAAATATTCTTACATGTTTGCTCATTAATTTTTGGCTAATGTGAAATTGAGGGAGCTTGTTCAGACAGAGGAAAACCCATCATGCAGAGCAGATACAAAGAAGTTGTATCCACCACTGATATAAAAGGATATGAAAAAGTAAGAGGGCAAGGGTCTAAGTTGTGCACGGGAGCTAAGAACTGTAAACTGGGGGCGATGAGGAGGAATGAGAGGCAGAGATACCGGTCTGTGAACGGTGACTGCAGCTGCAGAAATTGTGCAGCACAAAAAGGTAAATGCAGTTCTGAGCAGCGCTGAGTGAGAGATGTTCAGCAGCAATTTCACATAATAACAGCTCAGCATCTGCCCTGCCTGATGCCCTCTTCTTCTCAGTCTGAATTCTGTGAAAAGGCGTATGAGTTGCCTTGGTCCTTCCTATAAAAGAACTATTTTGAATTTCTTTCTGTAACACATACTTTCAATTCCAGCAACACTAATACCGTAAGTTTTCAGAACAGTAATGCACTCACAAAAGAGCTTTTAAGTCCATCCTGATGACAGCAGGGGCCTCCACGCAATCTAGAACTCAGTAGTAGACATATTTTGCTTTTGTTATCATCTATTTACCTATTAGCAATAAAAGTGGGCATGAGGGGTAAAAATTTTAAATTAATAACCAATAGATTTAGACTATTAGATCTTTATATTATTTTGATTCAGCTACTAGGAAGAAATTTTTCCCTCTGGGAGTGGTGAGACACTGGCCCAGGTTGCCCAGAGAAGCTGTGGCTGCCCCATCCCT
>JAOXJM010000041.1:65076937-65090263 GCA_026413425.1 Tringa solitaria | reverse complement strand
TAGATGGTTGGACTCGATGATCCCAAGGTTCTTTTCCAACCTGAATGATTCTATGCTTCTATGATCTGCCCCATCACCTCTCTGGGTTTGCAGGCTGGGAAGGATGGTGTATACCTGGAAGTATATGAAGCATCCTTCTGTCAGCTCACTGCCTGGATGTGACTTGATTTCTTCAGTTATTTCCGAGAAAAGCCCTTCATACTTTGAATGTGTTCTAGAACTGCACATCCACATTTTAACCACAGATCTAACCACGTATTAGAACAGCAAGAAAAAGGTCTCTCTCACATGATCACTTGTTTTCTCCCCACCTAAAATTACTTAAATTGAAGATTTAGTTTTGATGAGCAATTCTTTAGCGTTTTGGTTGAGAAAGTTAACAGCATTCAGTTATTCACCATGCAACAGACTATGATCTACTTAAGTTTGAACAGAAAAATTCCGTAGCAATTCCCCCCTTCCTTCCATCCTCCAACCAATCTGAGTGAATGTGGATTTTATCACCTTGTTTTGGGGAGATGTTTCTTTAATTTGGTGACTCCCCTTTTAAACTGTGGGTCAAATAGCTGACTAAGCATTCCTTGGTCTTCAGAATTCCCAGCCCAGAAATGTTTACTTTTTGAGAAGGAAAGGGTGGGTTTTGAAAGTAATAATAATAAAAAATTAATTAACACTTTAGCTATTTAATGAAAATGTATTTTCAGACTGATTTCAAATATGTACCGATAGGTCCCAGTTGTTTGTTTTACCAGCCACATCGCATCTTCTCTTATGGGAGAGATTCAGATAAAAAGTTGTGTTTCTGGGTGATGGCAAAATCTGGCAGATTACAGAATATTGTGTATTTATATCCTGGCATTTTGTTTAAAAATTCCATGTAGACAAATTGCATCTCAGAGATTCCGAAAAGTCTAACCAAATCTTCACCTAGTTACTACTTCCAACAAGTAACATTTTTACTGCCTTATCTCCTGTGGGGAAAATGCTCATTAAAACTCCATTTAATTTGGTGTTAACGATGTCATTAGCTCCTCTACATGTTTCATGTGAGTCCTCCTCCACATCTGCATTCTTTTGCCCAGTTTTCCTCCATTCACTTACTTCCCCAGTTTGTCTGTCCCTGAAGTCTCTCCTGTTGCGTTAATAAATGCCAGGCAAGAGGATGTAGCGTATTTTGCAGATTCAGGAGAAACGGTAAATTGTGTTTCTTTGTGAATGTTTTGTTGTATTTGTCACGTGTCTGTCTTTAGAGAAAACAACCTTATGTTACAGGAGTGTATTCGGTTAACAAATCAGGTATCAGCCAGGAGGAATTGTTAGATTCAAGGTCTCTTTGCAGAAAGTATCTTGCTTTGTCTTTTATCTAAATTTTGACTGGTTTCTAAAGCCTTAGTTTCTTCATGCAGAAAGAGAATCTGCTTTTTATTATCTCTAAAGATCCTATTGAGTATTTTTTCAGTCTGTATGCTTTCACTACTGTGTTTTGCTTTTATTTAAGCATCTAGGTTGGAATTGACTTAGTTTAGATCAAATTTTAGTTGATTTTTATGTTTTAAATCAGGGAAACTGAATAACTAAGATGCAATATGAAGGGTGAAATAGGTAATTATTCTACTCATGCTTGTTTTAAAAGCGTACAGCCAGACTTTGCTGGTAAGTGGAAAATATTTTATCATAATCTTACCATGAAGTTGATGTTCCATTTGTTTGTTTTCACATCAATAAAAAAGGACTGCTAATACGGTTTGTAAACATTGAAGTGACTTTATTAACTAACTGCATTGCTTGTTTTTGTGTCGATGGGTGGGGGTGTAGATGAGGTTGTTTAATAAACACTTTTCTTGTTGTAGAGGGTCTTATTTTCACACCTTCCTAGTACTATACCATGGTGGCTGTTGTTAGTAGAAAGAGTTTTAGGAATGGGTGGTCGCTGCCTTCCTCTGGCAGCAATACATTGGAGTGCACAGGTCTGATTTGCTTGAGTAGCTGCTAATTGTAGAGGCTTTGGTAAGCAGTGTCAGGAAGCTGGGAGTGCTGGTCCTCACCAGCCTGTGTACTTAACACAGTCTTTCTTCCTTACAAGTCCTGTTTTTCCGCTGAAAAACCTCGCTCCTTCAAGTATCAGATAACCTTCAGTTGCTCTTCAAATTATGAGTTAACTGTAGCATTTTCTTCAGCAAGGTATAAATTTTCTATTTCCATCGATGTCCTACTTCACCGACGAAAAGGTTTAGAATAGAGTATAATCTGCTCCCTACAACGAGGAAGGGTGGAAAGATTCGTAAATGAGAGGTTGGCTTGATTCCTGCTGATAGGACACAGCTTAAAATTGAACCTTGTTTGCCAGCACGCTTGGACTGTGGAGTTGAATCCTCTTCTGAAGAGAAATGGTTGTCAAAGAAATTTAAAATAAATTGATTGATCACTTAGATTTATTTTTTTTTATTATTTTTAGACTGGCTTCCTAAGGGACAAATTTTGCAGTCTCCGTGTCTGCCTGTTCAGCCATTTATCAGTACCCAACCTCCTCCCCATTTTTCAACGCATTGGTTAATTTCATGCAAATTTGACAGAGCCAGAAGTCATTAGATCGAATCATTAGTCATAAGATCTAGTCATTAGATTCAAGTCATTAGTCATAAGACCATAGTTTCTACAAATTTAATAAAAACTGGTGGTTTAATTTGATGGTAGAGATCTAAAGTAGTCCTTTTAGTTTGAGGGAAAGAGAGGCAGAGCCCCAGCGTGGCAGGGACTTCTTGGCATCCTTGTGAGCATCTCTGTTGGGGCTGACGCAGACTATGGGCAAAGGAAAGAGTAGTTCCTCCCTCCTCAGAATATTTTGCTTCTTCCACTCATTTTCTGGTCTTGTTAAATCAAATATGCATTAGAAAGAAAGTATTACAATGGTAGAAGAGCTTTAGTGGACAGATACATGAAAACACTGAGATTCAGTTTGTTAAAATAGAATTAATATTTTATTGAACGTTGTTGACAGTCAAAATCCTTATTTTTCCTGATCTTATTGGTAAGAAGACTACTCTATCAGGTTTTCAAAATTCCTTTGGATTGTCATCTTCAGTGTTTCATAATTACTGTTCCTAATAGGTTCCTCAGAGAATAAATAAGCCAAACAAACCAAAATGTCCTTATAAGATTTCAGTAGCAGCAAGTGGTCTTTGACTAAAATTTTCTTTCCAAGTGAGTTTGGTTCTGTATGTTTGGTTGGGTTTTATTTCTTCCCTCAGCAAAAAATTGTAGTCAAGTGATCACAGTTATGAAGAGGAAGCAAAATAAGACAGTATTGTCAAATAAAACTTGACAACTTAGGCCAAATTTTGCTTTTCCCAGTACGGTCTAACCAGGTGTTTCTAGTCAGGTCTAACAGTGAGGCTCATCACTGGCCTAATTATCTTTTCACTCCCCCTTCTATGCCAACAGCTTTTACTGTATAGCAACATATAGATACTATATATGTAAAGTATAGATACTGTGATGATCTGGGCAGTTTATTTTTGCACTCCTGTGCCATGATAATTTGTGATAAACCATGATGATTGTATAAATTCAGGTAGCAGAGGTATCAACCTAGCAAAAGAGAGAAAAGGACTTTTTTATTGCATGTTGGCACACAGACACAGAGTATTTTGGATCATTAAATGTTGAACTGGCTTATTTAGCTTTGTATTTTTATAGATTATTTAGAAACCCTTAAAAGAAAGTTCAGGAAAAAAGAATTTCCCGGGCCAAATCCTTAAGTCTATATAACTCCTTTTAGTGTATTTACCAAATATACTAAATTTGCTTTACTTCAATACAAATGCGAATTTACTTTAATTACTCTGGAATTAATCAGATGTGGCTTCTTTGAAGACTGTCCAAATGTTTTTTTTCTCCTGACTTTCTTTATCTCTCTTCTGTTTGTTACAGCACAGTGGATAATTTTCTGAGTTTCACTGATTTTTCACAGCTTCAGAAGCACCATGTCCTCATGTATGTAAATAATGCCCCTTTTTTGTTGTGCACCTTTCTTTAAAGCCACTGTTTTTTCCTGGAAGGACAGATAATACAATCAGTGATGCCTTTAAAGAAGTTGTCATCCAAATTCCTTTTTGCTTCTTCCTTCATTCTTTTAGTGAATGTAGCCTAATTGCATACAGTTGATAACAAGCACAGAGGAAATTTGTGCTGAAATTCAGTTACTTATTTAAATTTTTTCATTGCTGTCACTGAGTGTGTGTTAATAAGTGACAAGACAAACTGCCTTTCTCCTTACCCAGCTGAGCTTCGTTCATCACATTTAATGGTTCTTTACCTAATTAAATTTGTGTATCCTTGGCTAATGCCTGTCACTGACAACGTAAAGGTGGGATCCTGGCTTCACTGGAGTCAGGATGTAATAGATGAAATGAATTCAGACACTCATTAGTTTTTCTATTTAATACATTAGATTTTTTGCTTGTTCTTGGGTACTTATGTGGTCATATTTAGATAATCAAAGTAAATTAACAGCTTGTTTATAATACACTGACCCCTTTATGCTCTTAGTTTGTCAGAAATCCATAGAGTCATTAGCAGAAAATGGAAGCATTAGATTCCATGGAAGGAACTGAGATTGCTCTTGGCCATGTCTTTCAGAGACTTCAGGGAGCCTGATTTGTTATTGGTTTCGTGCTCCTCCAAATTCCTAAAACAATTTGTGAAGAGTTTCAATATGCTCCAGTTACTTGTATTGTTGGGAGGAAAATGAACCTGGAATCTCTCTCTTCTGCCAGTTTAGCTTTTAGAAGCCCTTTCTCCTTTGGCCAAGCCATCCAGCTCACTGGGCCACCAAGCTAGTGGCCACTGCGTGCATAGGAAAAGAGGAGTATTACACTGGCTCTTCATTCATGGAATTGCCGTGAAGCTTATGAAGTAATTGTATGCTTTTCCTCTCTGACCAAGAATTCTGCTTACAATAACAGAGGATTTTTTTTATTTCTGATTTTTTTTTTCTAATTATACTATCCATGAAAAAAGGATGTTCTTAATGCCCTCAAAAAGGTACTATCAGACTGATTCTCTAATAATGGATTTAGCCTGTTACAAATATGGCATTGAGGGGGAGAAAATACTGCCATCAGTAAGGGAACTGGGCATGGAGAAATTAAGGACCAAATTCTGTGAAGCAACACTTTGTCCCCAAAACTCTGGGGACGTGCTCTGGAGCACCTTGCTGTGGGCATAGCACATCCTTATATTGTTCTGCTGCGCGTTGGCTGCAGCTCCAGCCTTTGCCCAAACCTTTAAATCAACCTCCTGCTCTGGAGGTTATTTTGCTACAAGACTCTTTCTGGAATATGAGATGAAAAAGATTTGTTTAGGCTACCAGCTGTGTTAAACAACAAAATAAATGAGACTGATTTAATGACCTGCTGATGTATATCATTTAGTAACCGTGTCAGACATACCTCCTGGTTTTAGCACAAAAATAAGTGCAAAATAAGACTTTAAAAAATGTAAAATGCCTTCTGGAAGACAATAATTATATAATGCGAACAAAGTTTATAAATTGTATAGAAAGTGTGCTTTGGGACCAAAGTTATACCATTTTCAGTGTTGAGCTTGCATATCTGTTAAAGAAAGGTGGATCCACTTAACCTGGGGTTAGGCTTTGGCAATAAGATGTGAGAAAGCATAATATCTGCAGTTTCTGTGAGCTTAGAATGTAAAAAGGAATAGAAAACTGCAGTTGTCTTATTTTAAATCTTTTAGAAATCTTTAAGGATGCATCATGGTTTATATTAGTTAAAGCTGATAAATGATCTAGGGGAATGATTTGGCTTTTTCTGTAAATAGCAAAAAGAAAGCTCATATTGATTCTTTCTTCCTGAGACAAAAGTAACCCTTTTGAAATTGTTGTGAATTTCAGTGCATTCCAGTGAATTTTCAGATTAAATATTAATTTCATGAGAGGAGTTTGAATTAATCAGGCTGCGCTATTTATAGCATGATATGTTTTCCTTGTAGGCATGGCCAAATAATGAGACAATTAAAGGTGGTTTGTTTATACTGAAATTCAGTTTTAAGCTCGCACTATTTCTTAAATGAATAATAGAAATGATGGGTTTGGTTTTTGATCCTACTTGGAGCTCTTGACTAAGGTAACCAGAGGGTATTTTATCTTTTTGTGAAGGTGAGCCATGTGATACATCGTGTGGTTCCAAGCTTAAAAGAAATCCTCGTGTCAGCGTGAAAGCCAGACAACATATTCAGTGACAGATGACATGTTGCTGTTTGAGAGGAATCAGAGTAACAATTTAAATCTTTCCATTGAAAGGGGAAAGAAGAAAGAAAAAAAAAAAAGCTGAAATCAAGCAAAAACTAGATTGATTTTTCTGGTGGTTGAAGTTTTCCATCTACTGCATGGGATTTTTCTAACGGGAAGAGAGAGATTTCACTACTGCAAGAACAAAACATACTGAACAACAAGAACAGCAGGGTGGGTTTTTATATATATATATTTAACCAAACAGCTAATCATCAGGTGTATAGTCAGCTTGGTTGTAGATTCAACAGATGCAAGTGATGTAGCTGACACATATCTGAAATTTCATAAATGCAGTGTACTGTGTGGAAGACTAAGACGTGATTCACTGCTACCTTACATTTTTATGGGGAAATGAAGGGTGTTAAGACTGTTTCTTTGATCGCATTAAAAGATTTGTGGCTTAATAGGCGCAGAAATTAAGATCCCAACCTGTTTGTCCAAGTAATTAAAGGGACAGTGGAAACGAGTGGTGATACTCAAGGGATAAAATCAATTATTCATATGCACTTATCAGAACCTCAAAGCAGGAGTGATTGCCATTTTCATAAGTGGATATGATTGAGACAACAGGGATAAATTGTTAACTGCCTGTGTGGGCTGCAGAATGATGTAGTTTGTATAATGATTGTCATAGAGATGTAAGGCTGAGGTGGAGAAATAGAAAGCAACAAAAGAGATGAAACAGAACATAAAATATTTTCTTGCTCTTGATCAACATGCAATTGTTCATCTTTGCAATACCTGTAAAAGAGCAGGTTTATTATTGCAGTCTGGTTTTGCATCAGATTTTGGAGAAGAAAATCGTGAGGAGACCTTAAGTGAAATTGCAATGCTATGCAAAGTTGTTAGAATTATGAAAAGTTGTTAGAATCATGAAATTGTCACATGGATAATTGTTTTTCCAAGTGGTGAGTGCTTAAGTTTGAGGGCTCACAGTTCTTATTCAGAGGAGGTTGGTTGAGATGTACAGTAGGGAGAAGAAAAGAAACCAGTGTTCAAACCACTAGTGTGTAGTGAGCATTTAGCTATTCCTTTGAATACCTGCATTATTCAATAGCTTTTACAAGGGACTATAATTTGCCCACATTGGTTTATGGCATTTTCAGAAACCATTCTATTCGCATACCCCATGCTCTTTATACAGTCGGATGTAAAAGATTAACTTTAACTTGAACTTCCAACCTTGATTTGCAATGCTGACTTTATATACTTATTAAAAAATTCAAACATATGTCAGTTAAGTCATCTCCGTGGTGTTTAAGATGTTATCCCTTAATCCCACTCTTTAGACATTAAACCATTAACAGGAGCACACAAAAATAGAAACCTGTTTGGTACTAGTTTTTCTTTGGGTCTAGACATATTTTTAAAAGTTTAATGCTAGTGTCTTAGTATGGGTGCTAGCAGGTTACATTTAATATAGCTGAAATATATTTTGAGCCTGTAAACAGGAGGTGCACTCTAATGAGTTTAATCGCAATCATTAACTGCCTCCAAACTTATTTCTAATTGAGCCACTGATAATGGTAGATGCTTGATTGGCTCCTCTGATTTTGTTCATACAAAAGTCCTGCAAGAGATGAGTAATCCTTGGATATGCCTATTCCACAGTCAGAGCAGTAGTTGAAATATGATGTAAAGATATTTGTGTTGGGAAAAAATGAGGGAAGCTGTGTTCTGGATGCAGTCTTGTCGTGGCATCCTGGGGAAATTTCTCTTCCTGGAGGTCCATGCTGTTGCAGGTGTTGCCTCTCGCTTCTGCATCTAGACATCCTAATTAAGATATTAGCAATCAAGCTTGTTTGGAAATCATAAAATGATAGCAAATCTGTGGAATGGCACCAAGATTTGGAAATTACAGTCGTGGAGAGCATCATAGAATAGAAGCAGATCACGCAGTGATTAGTGTCCTCCTAGATGTGTTGTTGAGGGAGTCGTTCCAGGAGCTCTAGAGCTCTTCTCCCCACTCTCAAACACAGACCATGGGGGGAAAGCTCCTGCTCCCAGAAGGGTTTGCTGCTCTCATCTGATCCTTAAGCAAAGGCTGATTTGGCCCCCAAGAGCTACACAGAAACAAGTGGCCTCAGGGTTTATTTTAAGTGGATTATGCATTTTCATTAAAATAATGTTTGTAAAAATATTTTTGTCTAAATAAATAGACTACAGCATTAATTTTAATTAATGAATAATGGAGGTGGAGGAGTATTTTTATTGAATACTTCTAGCAAGGAAAGTTTATTTTCTGGTAGTGATAGGAACCATAAGGCTCAGTGTTCCCCATTGGTGACAAAATCTCTCTGGCTGGGACAAATAATGGGGCTTTTTCCATTTCTATAGCAGACGAATTCACAGCTTCACTTTTATAGGCCTTTTTTAAGACTTGTATCTCTGATTTTTTTTTAGCAATATGAAAATTATTTTACTACAAATAATTAAGTAAACCTATTAATATTCTGAAATTTATGTTGTGTTTAAAAATTTGCCTTTTCTGAGGTGAAAACGAATTCTAAAAAAGAGACTATATGCAGTTGCCATCTTGTGCCATGAGAAAGTGATTGCTGCCACTTACTTCCTTAAATTATATTTAAAGTGGTCTTCAGATGGTTTAGGGATTTCAAGGGTAATAAAGATAATGAAATTTATTTGAACGGTTTCGTGATTACAGCAGATGATTTTAAATGCTTACTGATGTTCCAACGTGCTGCCTGTAACAGTTTTGTAGCTAATTTTTAAGAAGTCGCTGTGATTTGCTCCTAACGACTGAACAATTCTGAATAGGAGCAAGCCATGGAGATTAGGAGCTTTGAGAACAGAAGGGAAATGTTTAACCTGTCGGTGCTGTTGCTAGAGAGCAGCACAGTGTGGTGCGAGGATCTGTTGCGGTCTCTAAAGTTCATTGCTTTGCAGGAAATGAGACCAGGATGTTTTTCATTTGTTCCAAACATCAGATGGGTTTTCAAGCATTTGACAGAGTCTGGTAGATTACAGGACCTTCAGTTATCAGACATAGAAATGTCAACACGAAATAAAAGATTTCAATTCCTATTTTACATTGATCATGATACCAGCAACAGGAATATTAATTACTTTTTCTGTAGAGGTAATTTGGAAAGGAAAATAAGACCTCACATATTATCATCGCACTGTCTTTGGCGTGTTGCTTTCCAGCTCAAGTGGGCAAGAGGACTTCATAAAAAAGGTACTTACATTTGTTTGTGGTTTCTTCAAACACAAACTAAGCAGAAGTTAAATACATTAAAGAATTCACAGGTATAGGTAGTCATAGGAATGGTTAAAATTCCGCGTACCTAGATGGAAACATTACTGATGAAAACTGGTTTTGTGCATTAGGCCTTTTCTTAATAAACTGATCTCTGTGTAAATGAATCTCAGCTAACAGACTACAGTGATCAGATACAATAAAGTGATATGCAGTAGCTCTGGGAAATAAAAGATACAGTGATCTGTAGCACTTTGCATGGAATATTAAATTTGGACAATAGAGAGAGCTGATCTGAAAGGAGAAACTCACCTTTGGATCTTGTGTCTTAAGGTATATAAGCAAATTTTAAATATAAATTCACCGAAAACTATACTGATAACTTTATGAATAGCAGAATCATTAAATTTAGGAGACAACATTACAGTTTTTAAAATTTATTGCCCATGTCAAAAAATAAAGTGGCTTTGATCATTCTGTCTGGATTTGCCTTTTTAGAGACGAGGAAGGGAAAAGATTGTTGTTGAAACCAACCTGAAGTAGCTGGACTGAGGGAAAAGATGTGCTTAGGGGCTCCAGGGATTAGTAGCTCAGGCTGATGTCATAACCTCTGTTTCCCAAATTTGCCTATAGTGTTACCAATAGAAATTTATGGCATAGTATTTTATATCCAAAATGTTTTTCTTTAAAAGAGACACACATAGTTAATTGTAAGGTCTGGCATCAGCGAGCTGGTTAATTCTGAAGAGAAAATACCATGTCGCTTACTTTTTATATCAGCACCGTCTCTCTGTTCTGTCCAACGTCATAATCTTAAGTGTTGTTGTCTACAAATATGTTCCTAACCATAGTAGCATAGAGAATAAGGGTGCGGGTTAGCAGTTGTCTGGAATTCCTCATCCTTAAATGTGTCTGATTTGGATAAAACTAAATTCTGCTGCTGCTAAGAGTGACTTAGTGCCTTCTGGAGTGGATTCTATAGAGTAGTTCTAAGTTCCTGCAAAACTATTACTTTATCTTACTTTACAGCTTGGTGGTATTTTAACTCAACCTATATCTTGGCAAAAATCTAATTTATTCCATTTAATAAATGAATGCATTTTGAAAAGTGTTCCGTATACCAGAGTTTGATAAAGTAATACTGTACCTCTCTTTACTTCACATTCACATTTTTTTGCTTCGATTCTAAAGATAATTTCTTGTGATAAATAGTATTCATTTTATAATATTTGGGGAAAAAAATCAATATAAACAAAGAAAAAGATTCTTACTGCTTGACTCCCCTCCATTTCAGCATATTTTTATTATGCCATTTTTCTCAGCTGGTGTTTATTCTTTCCTTTATTACCATCTTTAAAATAATTCGTGTTCTGCAGTTACAGAATAGTATTTATCTTTGTCATTTGGATCGAATCCTCTCTTGGGAAGATGAAATAAGCTTCCTATTGCAAATTGATATGTTTTTTACCCGTTTTATTTAAGCAATTCTGTGTGTCCTCAATATTTTTGTCCTGATTACTCTGTTCTTTCACATGTGTTTCACATTCTGCCAAAATCCTTCTTTTTCACCTCCAAATGTTTTGAAGTCTTTTTTCCTTTGTCTTGACTTTCACAAGCTGAAAAACTTACTTCGCTTTCTTATTTTCTTGCCCTTGACTAATATCCAGAATTAATAGTTCCTGCTTTACATTATTTTCAGAAGTTATCTATTTCTTTGTCTTCCATCTCCATAATAAGTGTCTCTAAAATAATTTTTGACCCTTCAGGATCTGTGCACACCTTAAATGCTGTGTCACTGTAAAGTTTTCCTCTCTGCACACTTTCTGCTTTATTCTTTAAGCAACCTTCAAGTTTTATGAGCCCTTTTTGTATTTTTCTCCAGTGATCATCTCTATTTGCACATGCTGTCTCTTCTGCTGACCTTTCCCTTGTTCTGAACGACCTCTGTTTTCTCTCTCAAATCTGCTACTTTCAGCATTTCTTTATAAAAAAGTGTGTTGACAGCATAACTGCAACAAAGTCAAATGGGACTCCTTGGATTTGTTTTATTATCTCAGAAGCCTTTTTATAGTACTTCTTGGATAATGGCCATTTTTTCAGGTATGTGTTATCAAACGAACGTACTCGGGTACATGAGGAGTAATTTCAGAACCTATGCATAGGCGTGCAGAGGTTTATTCCAGTAACTAGTTTCAAATTTGAAAGGAAGAGTAGATGTCTATCTTTGTGGGCATGGGCCATAGCTTCCCTAGAGATGGTGGGAATCATTGCGGTTTAGGGAATTAGCTGCTGGATGTGACTACTTTGCCTGCCTGGCATTAAAGGTCTTCCTGGAAAATGATAAACAGTGAGGAATTACTGCTGTCGTTTCCTTCTGACCCAGATTCCAACCATTCCAAAGGAAACCTCAGCATGTTGTAACAAAGATAAGTCCTTGTATTTTCCTATCTGTTTTGCTGCTTGATATGTTTGCTGTAACTTAAAGTCTGAAAGAATTCTGCAGAGGATTATTTTGCTGGTACCAGTACCTAAGTAGTTGCTTAAAACTTCATTCATCCAGTTAGCATTAGTTTTCAGTATTAGTTTTATTAACAAATATTGCTGCCATTATCTTGAAATGCAAATATGCATTATGTATATATATGAATTCCCTATTTACATCATAGATGAAATGAGAAAGTTGTTTTTTTTTAAAGGGAGGCATAGTATAAAGATATGGAAGAAATTTTGAGCGAGCAAAACATATGCTCTCTGCCTAAGGAAGAGAGGGTGTAGAATTAAAATGCATACTCAAAGTACACCAGCTGGATTATTTCCTCTGCTGAAGTTCAATCAGTCTGCAAGATACCATGCTGAAAGTGAACGTCATGCTCTTCGTAGGGGACAAATTATGGTCATAGTGTTTCAGCTACTGCCCCACAAAAAAATCTTACTTTATTTGTAGTTTTTTCATATACCTACATCAGCAAGATCAAAAAAACTTTGTTTGACTAAGTTTTTTTTTCTGTTAGATTATTTTTACCTACTACCGCCTATTTTTTCTGCCTTCATTGATTAATTCTAGAGTAATTAAAGAAAGAACATTAACAAATTTTAGCTCACAAGGGCTTGATCAGCTTCTAATGACAATATTGTTGACTTAGTAGCCAAATTCTATGCCATTTTTGCCATGCCAATTGAGGGTCAGGATATGAAATGGCTTACTCTGATTTCAAAGTCTATAGTCAGCTAACCATTAGAATACACTAGAAACAATAAAGAAATAAACACCACTATTCTAAGATTACTGTCCTTCTGCCACATTTTTGCATATTCAGTTCCTACTGTACTGTGCAGTTTCCATTTCAAAAAGGCCAATATAGGTGTCATGAAGGAAATTACTATTGCAGTCCTCTAGAGCTGGAATAAATAGTGCTTGGCAAATTATTTCAATTCTTTGAAATAAAATCAGTATCTTTGTGAGTTTTCTTTAAAAAGGAGTCATAATTCAGGTGTTTATGCTGAGATTATTGTGTAGTCAGTAAGCTTAAAATTCACTTTGATGGTACTTGTACAGGAGGGCTTCTTTA
Source organism: Tringa solitaria (assembly GCA_026413425.1). NCBI lineage: Eukaryota > Metazoa > Chordata > Aves > Charadriiformes > Scolopacidae > Tringa > Tringa solitaria. Next base: position 65,077,164 of record JAOXJM010000041.1, on the reverse strand, counting down.
GGGCAAATCCTGCCGTTACTTGCATTTCTGTCAATTTATTCAACAGAATATCTCTAACTTTATTTATTATCCTGGGAAACTTCCAGTATTTTATTCCTTCCCCAGAGGAGTTCAAGAAATGCAACTGTGTTAGTTTAGGACAAGTTGTTGGCTGGGGTTAAGCCACGACACTCTCTTTCTCTCTGTCTTTCTCTCTCTCTCTCTCTCTCTCTCCTTACCCCCCGCCC
>JAOXJM010000041.1:65044802-65065526 GCA_026413425.1 Tringa solitaria | reverse complement strand
TCTCTAAAGGTCCCTCCCAACCCAAACCATTCTATGATGCTGTGATGTAAGAATTACTTATTTTGGAGCAATGTTGGAAACACATTAGGAGGTAAATTGAGATTCTGATGCTTTGAAGAGGCTACATCATGTTTTCTAGGTCTTTGATCTGTAAACAGGGTGACCAAATGTGTTTTTAGAGTTCTTGCATCCAGACAACTTTTTACATATGGAAGTTCTGCTTATTCCATAGGCACAGGACAACTTTTCAGACATTTTTTGCTATGTTCTCACGTATACTTAATTTCTGAGTAATACTCCGTGGTATGCTCTCTTCTTTTCTCTTTGAAAATAAAGCTAGCCAGGAAAGTATTTATTCAAGATCTTTCTCTTATGAACACAGTACCTCAGCTCGTGAAGACATCTCAGCAGCCTCTTTCTCCTTACAGTGACCTCTTAACTTGAAAGTCTTCTTTAAGAACGGTTGGAAGTCCCTGGCCTTTAGAGGGGTTTGTTGTTGTTGTTGCAGTAAAGAAATACTCCGTAATCCAAGTGTGACTTCTTAAAAATTGTTTGATAATGCCTGCATGGGAAGCTGACTGTATGTGCCATTCCCCTGAAACAATCATAGCACATAGCAAAAGAGAAAAAAAGAAAAAAAAAAAAAGAACACTAAATAGTGAGCAATTTCTTTTACAAAGAAATTTATCATTTAGCAAGGACATATGTCTAAAACATTATAACAGTCTAATAAATACTGAGAAAACAGAAAAATACTATGCTAAGATGAAGTAGATTCCATGTACATAAAATTATGCCATAATGGCTCATCTGTATTACAGTTTATTTTAGCAAAAAAAAATTATATTCCCTGCTTATATACTAGAAAACAGCTAGAGTATTCATTTGGTAGCTAAATTAAAGCCTGGTCTGGGATGTCTCTTTCCAGATTTACAGTCTTGCTAAACTCAGTCTTAACTCCAAAATGCAGATTGCATGTGGGGAGAAAAAAAGTAATTTTATCCCATTAATGACTAGGAAACTACATGTCTGATGATATCTTTGACTTCATTTCTGAAAATGTGAGTGTACTGGGAAAGAATGAGAGCTGATTTTGGTAGCTTTGTCTCTTTCTGAGCAGTTTGAGATGCAAGGAGTAGCGAGGGGCCAGTGTCTAGGCTCTTTAGACTATTGGTAGTATAAATATTTTTCTTGGAAGCCAAGGAAAAATCTGGTCACAAAATGACAGGCTTAACCCTTCTTCCTCTTGTTGCAAAATCAGAATTCTCAGCAAGTAAGAGGTGAAATCTTTACAGTCGTGTAATCACATTAATCTGTATCTTTCAGCTGCTGAGGGGTAACTACTGAACGCTTTAGCTAATTAATCCCTTCTGTTCTGATAATATTGTAGTCATTCGTGTACAAAATCATATTGATTTTGATTAAATTTTGGAAACCACACTTAAAAGCAATCCCCATATGGCATCCCTGACCATGGTCCCTGTGTATTTAATGTTAGCAGTGCGGGTGCAGACATTGACACTGTGCACGTTCTGTGGTAGAAAGAGCCTTGAGCTGGCATTGAACGTACTAGCTCCAAAAAGAGAAGCGACAAAAACGTGATGATGCGGCGCTAATTAGCCCGAGGGCAGCACCATGCTGCTGTGACTGCCTTTCTTCCAGGATTTTGAGCTCATGTCCCTGCGTGGTGTCACGCTGCATCATGGAGATGTGCCAGGTGGCTGAGGGCTGCCTCAGGTGCTTCAGGATTCTCTCCCACACCTAGGGAATCAGTCTCTCTCTGTGTCCTAGACATGTCCCCGGAATAAATTGTAATGAAGTAAGGGATGAAGTGCCCTTCAGCATCTTAAGATCAAAAGGAGAGGAAGATGGATGTTCAGTGTGGATAGAATGGTACGTGGGAAGGATGCACAGGAGCATTACCAAGTTAAACAGGGTTTAGAGGCGTTCCCAAAGAGACAGCTGTCAAGCCCATAGGGATAGCACAGGAATTTGGGAAACCCTATATATTGGCCCTGACCTCAACAAAAAACCCCAGTGAATTTTACAATTTAGTTTTTTTCAGATTTGGGTAAAGTCAATTTCTGAATTAAATAATGAGATTCAGTCTCTCCAGGAGCATAAAATTTCCAACTCGTTCCTTCTGAGCAAGAACACTGGGAAAGAACTGCCATGTAAATGTGAGCAAACTTGCTTTAAAACTTTCTGTTGAGATGACACTAAAATTGGAGTCAATATGTTGTTGAGAATGAATTATTTTCCCACTCGATTGTCCTTTTATGTAATTTTTTATGTACCCTTCCCTGTTATACCAAGATTAGCCATTTGATGGAGTCAGTAAAGATTGTATGAGATTATAGCTGTTCTTTCCCACTTAGAAAACATTAAGGATTAATTAGTGGCATATTTTGTCTGATTTACTTATTTTTAAATTGCTGCCTCTGCACCACAGTTTTTAGTGTTCTCCTGCCTATTAGCAGAGTTATTTTTAGTAGATCTATACATTGTCAAATGCACACCTACATTTTTCTCCATTTTTCTGGACAAAATAGTGCTTCTTCAGTAAGAAATGTATTCTTAGTGATAAGCGTATATAATATATGTGTGTGAAAGAAACCATATATCATTAAGAGTTGATCACTTAACTATTTCAGACAGCATATATTTTGAAAGTCTAAAAATATTTTTAATTTTGTAAGCTCTTAGGAGCCTTGGGTACAGACCAGGAATTCCTTGCATTCTGCAGGAAGACACTGTGAAGACTCAGAAAGATGCAATAACGAAACCCAGTGGCAAAAGATGTTCTGCCTCAGACTGGGGCAATTCCCTCAGTGCTGCCTGTGCAGGATTTGGGGTAGACATTAGTAGGAGTGAGTAGCACACATAGAGGATGCTTTTTACAGCAAGTTTCCTAGAACTGAAGCTTTCATGGACAGCCTTTGGGATCTAAATGACATTTTTCTTGCCTGTCTTCCTTGTAGTCTAAAAAAACCACCTGGAAATCAATAAAAAGAATATTAGGATACTCTGAAATTGGCCCTCCACCATTGCCAGACCGACTTGTCAATGTCAGTAACGGGGCCAAAACTGATTTAGATCAAGGTATTTGGAGAAAAATCAGTTGAGATGCTACTGCAATTTGGGCAATTAAGCAAAGAGCTAAGAGGCTGGGATTAAAAAAAAAAGAGGGATGGCATTTGAAGAGAATCAATTACTGCCGTGACATCATCTAAAATTTATACATTAGACTTGTGAATGTACCTCTTTCTCACAGTTCTGTCTCCTTGTGAGTGTATCACACTGCAAAGCCATGTGAGCAACGTGTCATTAAAGGAATTGTTATTGCTACCTGTGACATGAAACCAGTAACTGCTGGTGGGATTACCTGATACACGTCTGGCACAGTGCAAAGTTCTTTTTCCCAGATACCTCTCTTGCATGTAAAACTCACAACCACTGGTAAATTAAGGTATTAGAAGTTTTCTGGTGTGGGTGGCCGCTGGCGTGGAACAATGCACTGTCATACAATTATAATCAGCATCCAAAGCAAGGCAGCTGCATCCATCGTGTCTCCTGGAAATGGTCCTCAACCCATGCTGATTTTCAGATCCTTCAGCAGGTCCGGGGTGAGTACCCTTGCAGGTGCTGGCCAAGCAGGGTTTAGTAGCCCAGCAGGGAGCCCAGCTCTAAGGAAAGCAGCTGGGTCGCAGTGCGTGACGGGCCATCTGTACTGCTGGCAGGAGCGAGCGTTTGACCGGCCCTTTGCTGATGGTGGTGGTTGAGGATTAAGCTTTGGCACATCAAGTGTTCACAGGAGTCATCCCAACATCTTGGGGAGTTATATCTCCTTTGCAGGTTGCGAAATACTTCAGGAATTTGAGCTCCTAAGCCTCGCTGAAGGCATCCATCTCAATTCAAGAGTAGTACACAAGTCACCGAGGCACAGCTTCTGACAATTATAACTTTACGGAAAATATTGGCTCTTTCCAGTGTCTTTAAGTATTAAACCTTTGCATAAGAACTGGGTCGGTATTTAAATTCCCTTTTACACCACTTAGTTACAAAGCAATTTAACTTAATTATAAGGGATTTGCATAATATTTGGTGTTTAAAACCAAGCTTCTCTTCCTTACTTCTGGAAGCACCTGGCATTTCTGCCCTTCAGTGTATGGCACCATCATCCCTTTCTATCCTTCCTTTGTTGTACAGACTTCCTACGTTCCTTTCCTGATCTTTCCTTGCTTGCTTTAGACTTAATTCAAATTCCAGAAGATTAAATGTAGAATCAAGCTTACTGAAGTTTTACTACCTGTGAATGTTTTGGATTTGAGGTTTTTTTTAACTTAACACGCAAAAAATACAAACAGCAGGGTAACCAGTGTGCAAAATTACTGTTGTTACGAACGAGGCTGCTGTTTCTCTAATTGAAAAACCTGTTGTCTTCACTCGTGCTTCACGTGTTTCCCTCTCTTCAGTGTCTGTGTTCTGTTTTGGTTTTATTTCAATAACATGCTTCTGATGAGCTGCTGCATTTTTATATGGTCGTATAGCGATTCGGTGTGTTCCTAAAATGTCAATGCGTAACAGCACTGATTCATCCCATACAGTGCACAGCTGACTCCTGTGTGCGAAGCAGGCAATTTGGTTGCTAACTTTAGGCATTGAGAGAAAGAGGAGGGCAGGTTTGGGTTCCTTTTGGCCGCTGGGAGGAAAGAAGTGTTTCCAAAGAAGTGTTTCCAGCTTGTTTATTGATACACAAGCTTCCGGCTTGTGTATCAATACACGATTTGCCCGTGGATTAAATGTTTCCAAAGGACAGGCTGCAGCATCTCCTTGCCACCGTAGGCACCCACGGACTTGGAGCAATGCGTACGGCAAAACATTGCTCAACTGGTTTTGCCTTTTGCTGGCGAGAACGTTGCCTCCGGACGAGCGTTCTGTGTAGGCAAGGTGGAGCCGCTTTAAAGGCCAGAAAATTTCCTCGTGCTCCGTGAGTCATCAGATTAGACAAAAATAGATTTTTTTTTTTTTTTTTTTACTTCTAACTATTTACAAATAAAATCAAACTTAATGAAAGGTTTGTTGGTGATTCTTATTCACTATGACAAAATGCTCTGAGGAGTCTGCTGTTATACTTCTATGATGCTTGTTCACTAACCAAAATAAATCACCGCTTCTTAACAGAGAAGCTTTTTGCACTTCTGCTCTTGCTTGAGATGGTAAAGAGTCATTCTCTGCAGATAGTAAGTAAATCACAACGTTGCGTCTTTCAAGTGGTAACTAAAAGACTCATAAAGTTGCCCTTATAAACAAGTTTGTTTTCTTTAAAAAGAACTGCAAAAGCTGTCTTTTGTTGCTTTTGGGTTTTTGTTGAGTTGATATTGTATTGCACTATGACTAGTGTCTGTTTTGCCTTATAATTACAGATATACTGATACTTTTTTACAAAATAGGATGAGTGGGATATTTTTTGTTGTTCCCATGGATGCATCTGGTGAATTCTGACACTCCTCAGCAAAAGTGGGTACTAGAGGATTGTCCATTATTGTTTTTTATAATGTGTTGTGCTTGCTAATCCAGCCTGTTAGAGCTTTTCACCTCCATTGACTGGGCCGTAGTGGTCAATGGTTGGTTGGGTGTGTTCCAGCAAATTAATTATTTTCTCCCTTTCAAGGCTGTTGAGCTGAAGCACAGGCTTAAAGGTCACAAGGTGAGTCTCAGGCTGAATTGGGATTGTAGTGCAATTCTGATGAGGTATTAAAGGAAGAATAACTTTGGAACAAATTAATGGAATTCTATCTAGTCTTCTTAAACAAGGAACCAAAATGATCAAGACTAGATTGAATATAAATAATTGGGAAGCAGAACAAACTGCATCTGCCATGCAAGTACTACATTCTATGCAAGGAAATTTGGGCAGTTGAGTTTTACACCACATGGTTAGAGTTCCAGGAGCCATTAGTGTGTGATGGAGGACCATCTCTTTCTGCAAACAAGGTGCTATAACTAGAGAGGATTTTAAAATTTTTTTTTCTGTAATAATTCTGATTTATTCTTTGCTTATAGGTAGTTCAAAAATTATTTGCAATTTAGTTTGATTAGTCATTTCAAACTAAACATTTCCATGTTTGTAACTACAGTATGCTATGACTCTATGATAGGTAGCTCTTTGGATTCTATTTTCAATTTCAGAAGTCTTGCATAAAACATGCACATTCTTTTGGCCATTAATAGAAAACTGCAGTATGGTTAGTGCAATTAGTAGTTTTCCAAATTAGGGTGGGACACTCCTTACATCACCAAGTTCATGACTCAGCAGACTGATGCATTTTTTTTTTACCTCTAATCTAATGGAGAAAACGTTTTTATGAGTTTGGTTATTCTGCATGTACTTAAGCATTTCTTAAGCCCAGATTTTAGTCTTCATGGAGTCTTGTCAGGCACAGCTGTGGCAAAATGGTCCACGGGCATAAAGTGTTGGCCAGTTCTTTAGTCAGTCGTGCTATTGAAGTAAGTTTGCAAACCAAGTTGGGCAGAGTGTTGATCTGCTTAAGGGTAGGAAAGCTCTACAGAGGGGTCTGGACAGGCTGGATCAGTAGGCTGAGGGCCATGGGATGAGGTTAAACAAGGCCGAGTGCCAGGTCCTGCCCTTGGGTCACACCAACCCCAGGCAGCGCTACAGGCTTGGGGCAGAGTGGCTGGAGCTGCCTGGCAGAAAAGGACCTGGGAGTGTTGGTGGACTGTCAGCTGAACATGAGCCAGCAGTGTGCCCAGGTGGCCAAGAAGGCCAACATGGAGATCAGTGTGGCCAGCAGGACTAGGAAAGTCATCGTCCCCCTGTGCTCAGCTCTTATCTCCCCCCTGTAACTCTTGTTTCCTTGCAGCGTGTCTCGCTTTAAAGACATAAATGTTTTACTACATTTTCTTCTAGGCTTGTATAACAAATGCCATCACATCCTTCCGAACCTGACTATTCTGTGAGTTTTAACAACACGATACATCACCTCAAAAAAAAAACCCTTATAAGTGATTCCAAGTTTAAGGCAGTGCAGTTAAAACTAACATGACTTTAAGAAAGAATTATCTCTGTGTGCTGTAAGATTAGGCTTTCCTACATAAAGAGCAACACATGAGTAATACATTTTTTTATTGTTCTAGTGCAGATTCATTTTCTGGAAAGTGACTATATGTAGGAGGAAGAAATATAGATTATCTGTATTTGATGACAACACATTCTGTCAATATATCTGTGTAATCTCTGTAAAGGTTTTAACTGAAAATCATTGACATGTGCAGAACCGGTCAATTTATATTTCATGCATAATGTTTAATTCCAGATTGTGTTGCCTGACTAATGTGTGCTTACCTAATGAAAAAGAATGCTGGGCTGCATTTTAATACTCATAAAGAGATCTATATTTTGATACGCATTTTAGAATTCTCTGCCTAATGGCCTTTAATGTTTTAAAAATAGAAGAGCTCAGCCTGCTATCTTCTAGCTATTGTAAATAGTTATCAAGTGGTTCATTCAGAATTCAAATGAAGATCTATTGTCTTCTCAGGGCTTGCATAATACTGCTGTACTCCTCGTTTTAAAAAAGGATGTATTTTTAGGGTTGAACATAGCCTCATGTTTTTCTAAAGTGTTAGGTTGGGAATTGTTTAATTGGGGTCTGAAGGATTTAATCGCTTCCCAGGTGAGAGCGTGGAAGATGAGTGCTGTTCCCAGGGCATAATTGCACGAGCGCTGGTGGCAGAAAGGCTGGCTTCGGCTTCCTCTGCTCTTCGGTCCTGTCCCCACGCAGCCGCTTTTTGGGAAAAACGGCTTTTTGGGGAAGTTTTTTGGGAAGCTGCTCAGTGAGCTTAGCTCCAGGAACAGGCCTGGCTTGGAAACGCACTCTGTCCCAAATGGAAGAGCTGAGGGATGCTACAGAGGGACACGGTGGCATGGTCCTGCCAAAAGGATGCTTCTCCACAACTTGGCCACCACTGTGCTGCCCATTTCTGCCCCAGCAATCAGATCATAATGATAATTTGTGAAACCAGGCAGTGTTAACCATGATACTTAAATGACCCAGATTAAAATTATCCTCCTTTTCCCCCCCCCTCTGGAGCCGGCATCACAAAGCGTTAGTGACTCTGCTGAGAGAATGGCAAACTAGTGTGGGGATGGGTGGTCAGCAGAGGGATGAGAGTCTCTTAAACTTGCTTTTCCATGGCAGAACCACTGCCTGAATGTGCTGCTTGGGTTGCATTTATTTTCTTTACGTGAAAAAAACCAGTTTCCTCAGAACAAACCCCAGCAGAGGTGGATGACTGTGGATATGTCAGAGAAATGAGGTGAAAGCAGGTCTGGTTGCAATGGTGAAGTGGGTTTAGGTTTTCATGCATGCTTTCATCTGTGAAGGGCAGATATGCTGGAGATGGTTCATTAGTATATGGGTGACCTCTAGTTTGCTATTTTTGGTACCTTATTTTTGGTGCTGGTTGTGTACCATGATTTATAGGCTAGAATAGCATCTGAGAACAAATTAAATGCAAGAGGCATGTTCATGAAATGAATGTTAAGATACTCTCTGTTGCACTTCAAACTTCATTTTAATTTTACTGAATTTTAAATTAGAACATATTTTTTTAAAGCATTGGAATTTTGAAAAAAAAAATCGAGCCCAAACAATTAGTTAACAGTTTATCTTCATAAGAGCAAACATTCTGGAAAGTAGGTGAACTATCAGGTACTAATGGAATTCAGATTTACAAAATAAGCACACGCTGGAAAGACAAAAGGAGTAGCAAATAAATACAATGCCAATAAAACTAGGGCAAGGGGTGAGGCGAATGCCAAATCCAAAAATCTGTGATTAAATTAGGCCTCATTGTGAACGAGCCAGATAACATATTTGGCTCTGGGATGCTCCTGAGCTATCAGGACTGGGGGAGGTAAGAGGAGAAAGATTTGGTAGAGAAAGGAGATGAAATCTTAAACTTTGCCCAGACTTTCTCCCTGGGGACCTCTAAAGCCAGTTCTCCTGTCTGAGAACTACTCTGAGCATGCAGAAAGTGAGAACTGGTCAGAGACTGCTCAGACAACTGCTGCACATCTTTTGTTCATCTTTGAAATTCCCAGACCATTAAATATTCAGTGAATATAAGTCACATTCTTTAAAACAGATTAAAATTAGATAGGAAGAACTTCTTTCCTGTGAGGGTGCTGAGACACTAGCCCAGGTTTCCCAGAGAAGCTGTGGATGCCCCATCCCTAGGGGTGTTCATGGCCAAGTTGGACAGGGCTTTGGTAACCTGGTCTGGTGGGAGGGGGTTGGAACTAGATGATCTTCCAACCTAAACCATTCTATGAAAATACCAAGTGTGGGTCACAACCTCATACTGCCTTGTATCAATATATACCAGTGAGGTGTAATACTATTCTGAATATTCGTCGGACATGGAAACCTTTTCAGGTGTGTGTATGAGAGAGCAAAGCAGATGTGCACAATTCACTTGATTTTTTCCTAAGAAAAGTCACGACATGAAAAACTGCCACCTCTTGCACCTGAAAGCCATTGGACAAATTCATCCTAAGTGTAATTTAATTGATTGCGGTACACTGCAGTTCAATCAACTGCAATAAAGTTAATTGAACCTCTCCTAAGAAATGTGACTTAAACCACATGATTCAAAATAGTAACAGGTTCTGATTAATGGAGACAATTATTTTTAATAGGAATGGGTCCAAGTAATTGAGTGATGTTTAAATGTTCTGTATAAGGTAGTCTCATGAGGACAGTAGTTTCTTCCTTTCAGCAGCTTTCAGATTAGATACAGGTAGGCAAAATGCAAAAGTTTAGATTATAATGCTACTTTAACATGATTCCACCTTTGAAACCATGGCATGGGCAAGAGATAAGCAGCAACCCTCAGCTCTGCTCCTTTCTCTACAGTCTTTGCTTTCAGCTTTGACCCCAAACTGAACCATTGACTTCTGTACAGAAAAATGCCATTGTTTGTGTTACTTGGCAATGTTTTTAATGGGACAAAATAGGATGTTATTGAGAAACCATTCTGATCTATTATTCCACTGCTTATTTTTTTTAGTAAGGCTGCATTATTGTTGAACATCTTTAATTGAAGTAAGCTGGGGATAAGTGAAGTTCCATTAAAATCTCCAGTTGTATTTTCTTGCTATGCTGTGTTTGTGTGCGTGTAAATGTATGTGGTCACTTGTGCAAAATCCACCACTTGACTCTTGTGAAAAAGGTCAGGGCTTTGACAGTGTTTAACCGACGTTAGGATCAAATATTTCGTTGCTCAACTCAAAATCCCAAACATTTTCCACTGGCCATGTGTGAGTAACTCTCAGATACTCAAAAATGTCTACGCTCCAGGTCAGCAACAGTGAAAAAGAGGGAAGTGTGGACGTTTCCCACTTGCATCTAGTAGGTTATTAGAAGAAAATAAGAAGTTGTGCTGTGCGTTTCTCTTGAGCGAGGTCAGGCACTGATGTGGGTGCAGTGTAGGTCAGGTGAGATACAGCTGAACATATGACCATCTTTATAAGTTAATTTGACTGAAGTTAGACACATTTAAATAAAAACAAAAACCAAAAGAAACCAAGAGGCTTTGAAATGCTGGGCAGCTGTTGTGCTTCACTCGGATTTTAGACTCTTTGTCATAATAGGTTATTAAAATGCTTGTTTAGCCCAGACAGGACGTTACGCCCACCTGATCTGTTAGTAGAACGCATGGAGAGTAGGGGGGAAATAGCTATTTGGGCTGTTGGCAATTTGGCACAGGAAAAAAGGATTAATATAAACTAGTGACACCTAGGATGGAAATTAGGGAGAAAAAAGGTAATTTTCAGAGGTCTGGGCCTAACTGGAATAACAGAGAGAAGAAATCTAAGAATTTCCAAGATGGAGCTTGGCTAAATGTAAAGAAACAAATTATGTGATGCAGTTGCCATGACAACAAAGGAGTCTGGAGTTTATGATCTGAGATGCCTCTTCATTCCATCAGAAATAGATGTTCCTAAGTGCAGCTGAAGATTTGCAGTACTGTTGCTACTCAAGGCGATGAAGAGAAGGAGGCTGAAGCCTTCCTCAAGAGCATGGCTCAGCGATCTCTAGGCAGGGACCAGATTCATTCTGCAATTCAGGTGACATCATTCTTTGAAGGCAAAGTCTGGTGCCTGGCTGGAGCAGCTCTGCAGGTCCTGGGGCACACCAGGGACACTGTGCTTCAGCCTGTCCTGCTACCCTTGGTGGGAACAAGCACCAGGCAGAACACCTTGCCTTACCTTGGGAGCTACAAGAGAAAAGGCACAATATTTCCCCACTGCAGAGGGTGGAGTGTGGTCATGGGTTGAAGTATAAAACCTCAAGACATAGTATCTCCAAAGTGTGGTTTCCTTTAGATATCTTACATCTTTCTTTACCCTAATATTGGAGCATATGCAAAGAAATGTGTACTGTGGCAATGCTACTTGTTACTTTTCCTTCAATTAATGTTTTTTTTCTGAAAGGCTGAAAAGTATTTTTCTGAAATACTTCCTTGTAATATTTCTTCCTTTGAAGAAACCCCATAGAATCACAGAATTGTTGAGGTGGAAGTCACCTCTGGTGATCACCTAGTCCAGTTCCCTGCTCACTGGCTTCATCTTCTTTGACGCAGTGAGGCCACCAGTCCAGGCAAATCTATGAGCAAATGGATTACTATGAAAAAATTACTAATGCAAGATTTCAGCTGGAGTTTCCATATGCTTATATCCCTTGTTCTGTGAAGCTTTGGTTTTATTTTCTTTTTAGGTAGTGGCCTCTGGGTCAACAGAGTGCATGAAATCTCTGAAGCATCTTTTAAACTAAATTAGATTAAGTGGGATATGGTCAAATACTGACATTAGAAATGTTTGTGTTGGACATCAAAATGTAAACTAACTTTGTATTTGTATTAGTAAGTTCTCAAAATTTTCCAGAGACTGTTCAAGGCCTGTTTCAGGACATGTTCAAATGGCCTGAAGCCATCTGTTTTGTCTGTTTAAGCTTCTATAGTACGATGTGAATAATTGGATTTACAGGTACAAATTGATAAATTAATTTCCATTATGGGACTCATTTATATGTTACATTATTACTTTCTATTTTAATCTAAGACACAGATTAAATTCATGTGCCAGCTTTTTGAGACAATGAATCTTGAAACTGTGGTTAAATGCATTTTATAAGTACATAAAATGTCACATTAATCCAAAACATCTTTTGAATTTGGACCTTTTTGACTTGTCTCCTCATTTGGATCTCCAAACTCATATCAGCAAACATATTTGTTCAGTCCTTTCCTGGAATACTCAGGGAAAAATGTGCTGCCAATGGAATTTGTTAAAATTTGCTTTGCACAGAAGCCTTTCTAGATGGATTTAGCTACCTTTGTGCTCTTCATGAGTCTGTGGATGATGCTGGATTACGACAGAAGGCAAGCACTGGTGAAAGCATTCAGTATTTTGAATGAGTTTAGGGGGTTCAACATAAAGCAAATATTAAGACTTTTGACTCTACATATACTTGTGGAATGCAAATTTTGGACATGGTCTAAGTTTGTGCTGAATACTGCTCCAGCCCATCACGAAGAGTTGAAGGCCAGCAGAACCATAGCCACCATGACCGGTTGTTGCTTTTCAGTGAATGTTGGAGTCTTGTGGCTGAGCCAAGGGTTAACTGTGGATAGAACGAGAGAACAAACAACTTCCCAAAGATTGGGTCACTGTGTCTTTCCTTATCTCACCTTTTTGTCTACAGATTGCAAATATGTCACAGATGGGAAATTCATACCAGTTTGTGACCTGCTTAGACTGTTTTGTGCACCACTGGGTAGTTACTGGAAATGCAAAAGTATCATCTGAGCCTACAAAGTTCCTCGTGTGCTATTTATTTTGCTGGTACAAATTGTAATTAGGGTAATGTGTGTGAAGTATTTACAAGAAAATGATGGATTTAAAAAGTGTGTAGGCTGGGGTTTGTAAGTGTGTGTAACAGGTTTGGGGGGGTTGTTGTTCAACAACAGTAGTTCAAGTAGTTCAAGAACAAGTAGTTCAGTGGATGGAACGAGCTGCCGAGAAGCTTGTTTTGACAGAACGTGCATTTACAACTAATAAATAAATTCACTACAAGGTGAATTTATTCACCATTGCAGCAATGGTCATTCCGAGCAGAACGATTGTGTTTTGTCTTCCTAGTTACTGCTGAAAAGGATTGACTACATTTTCCACTGAGAGAATGTTTAGATAGGATGGAAGGATTAGGATGATGCATTTAAGAAATTAAGATTTAATTTTTTTTATTAATAGAACAAACTCTGCAAAGGTCTGTTTCTCTGGTAGCGTTTTTTTCTTTTGCACCTTCCTACGGGAAGGCTGCTCTGGTGAATATGTTCCAGCTCATGCATCTGCTATCCTACAATGTGCAGGTTATTTTATTATTTTATTTAATTTTCTTTTATTTCATTTTATTATTTTTCAACCCATTGCATAGTTATACATTTCAGAAAAAAATGCGTTTATGCAGGCTGTTCCAATATCCGAAAAATCTACCCCAACATCTCTAGGACACTCATTAACACACTCTTTTCCAAAAACTTCACATTTTTGAAGAACAGGCCCATTTAAGCAAACTAAATGCATGTATTTACAGAGTGAAGAGTCTGTTTGCCATCAAATCTTGCCTGGGGGTGCGGTGTGGGAAAAGAATGGGAACCCACCCAATTGTTGCTTCTGTGGGGAATAAGTCCTACAAAGAATAATACACTCGAATTTTCTTTAAGATATGGAAGTACATGTTTATTTGGGGGACAGAGGGATAAGTTTAATCTTCAGGAAATAAATTTCAAGGTAATTCTCTCTCTAACCTTGCTTCTGAAGTAAATACCAGCTGCCCTGTAGGCAGTGTAGTGATCATTTAGTGCTGTGCGAATGTAATTATACACGAAACACCCAATTTACAATTTTCTGTGCCTCTCAGCAGCGTCTGTGTGGCCACACCGACTTGTGTCTTGCTTAGTCCTCTCTCTTACTGCATCATATTTAAGATCTGGTAAATACTGCTCCTGCCTCCCTCCTGGCATCGTGCCTTCTGTCACGGTGCCTTCCTTTCCAGCTGGAGTCCTTCTCTTGATATCACCCCCTCAAATGACATTACTGCTTTCAATTTATATTCACTGGAAACCAATTTCTACCCTATCCTGTCCTTCTCTAAACTTCTTCCATTTCATAAGCTGTTGTCATTCTCAGTCCTGTGCGCTTGTCTCTGATGTCACCAGGATTATAAAGTTGCCTAAACAGGAGCATCTTTTTCTTTGTAAAGTTCAGGGGAAATTTATTGATGTCATGGGTATTCATAGATCAGGAAAAAGAAATTGATTACCTGATTGATATTTTGCTCTTGGACACCACGTCATTATTTATTCTTGATAAAGTTTCATTATTTTTATTGGGTTTAATGGGGTTTAGGCTTTGCTCAGTAAGATAAAGTCATGGACCCGGACATTACAGATTTATGACTCAGTTGTCTTTGTCACTGGTTTTCTCCATACTCTTGAATCATCTCTTGAGAGAATGGCGATGTTGGAGAGAGAACTCTTCATCATTGGTGTTCAAAGCTCTTTGTGCAAGAGGAACATCGTTGTTGATCGTGGTCTATGGTTTGGAGCTTTAAGCAGGTGTGAGTCCTGGCTGTGAAGGACATTGAATGCAAGCCCCAAATCACTGTCAGTTCTCCAAGAGGTTGTTAGAGGGAGCGGGGACGTGTCAGCTGTGGTCACAGTGGTGAGAGGTGGAGAGGAGACACAGGCTGCTGGTTTTTATCTTGGAGAACTGAATGTTATCATGCTCAATGGGTCCATCCATATCTCCTCTAAGTACTGACCAAGGCGTGAGCGTTGCTTTGGTTGCTAACACCAAGCAAACCAGTAATGGTGCAGCCGCTGAGGGCGAGGGCTGGGTGGCACTGTCCCTCACCTGCTGTCCTTGATTCCGCTCAGTGCCATTTGAGCCTTTTCATGAGGGATTTACACAGAGTTGTGTTACATGAGGTACATGAGAAATGGTGGTATAAGCCATGTGGTTGATAATACTTCAAAACATTGAAATACAACGCATTGCACACGACAAGCAAATTATCTGGAAAAATTGTCTGCTATGAATTTTTCTCATTTCTGTCTGCTGGTTCCTCTTAAATCGTAATTTTCCTGCCTTGTAACATTGTACTGCTCTAAAACAACCTGTGTACATTGATTATACGAGGTAGAAAAAAGACAGAGACCTGTAGTTGAAAAATCTTGATGCTCACAAGTGTTCTTCCTCTTCAGCACTTCAAGAACATTTCATACATACCCAAAAAGTGTGTTAACCTTGCGCTACCTCTGGTCTCCAGATTAGGCTATTTTTAAAAGACATTGGGTCTATGAAATCATATTATCTCCTAAATTATGTCTCATATTCTCTCAAAGTGCTCTAAGTGACTTCCATCCCACTGCCCAGTTTTAACCAAATTATAACAAAGTGTGAATGTCAAGAATATAAAGTTCTGAAACTTTTCCTGAGAGTCGGGAATGGATAGAGGAGAGTTACTGAAATTGTTGGCTGTTCCAACAGACAGTTTTCCTAACATTTGGCTTGTTGAATGACCACTTGCCATTGAAGTAGCATGGAACCACCCAGAGCACATATTTCTATTATCTATTTTAACCTATTCATGAAGGACATGGGAAGGAAGGTTCTGTGCAGGAAAATTTTGGGGAAGATCAAAGGAATAAAAGAACTTCAGGTTTTGCAGTGAAAAATCACAGAAAATGTGCTGAAAGACTGGGTTTAAAAAGACAGAGACACAAGTTTGTGCCTGCAAATCAGATTTGCTAGTTTGACTGTTTATAGAACTTCCCTCTAAACACTTATAAAGCAAAAAGATTTTTTTAATGTTTCAAAGAATGTGATCACATTTAATAACAAATACATGGGTGATTATTAAATGAATTGGCGCAGGTGAAATAGCTATCTATTTTACTGATTATGAAAATTCACCTTCTTCAGGTTGTTTCTAAAGCCTGGATGAGATGCAGTAGTCATCTCCCCGCTGCCAAAGCCTGAAGTGGAAGCAGAGAGACATTCTCATCAAATTCTTCAAACCTGAAAAAGTTTTGCTGAATAATATCAGGCTAAACCTATGAAAAAAACCTGCTAGAACTGGTGTCTTATTGTTTAATGACCCTTTCCATAGTCATACATATAGGCTTATACATCAAATACTGAAGAAGGTTAAAAGAAATAGAGAATCTGTCACTGAAATCCTAGTTCCTTATAAACTATTGACAATTCCGATGTTATTGCTTTGTAATCATGCTACAGTTTTCCCCACTGAGTTGCTGAAGATGAGGCACCGCTCTGCTGATTTCATCATTCTTTCATTATCAAATATTTCTGTAAACTCTTTGAGTTAAATAATCTTCAGATCTCCTATCAATATTTCTATTTTTGCAATATAAATCTTTTTGGTACCAGCTTTTATAACTGTGCCTTTTAAACAAAGCTGCTATAAACAGTCATTTACAGGTTCTGTTTCTGAGACAGCTTTAAAAAATGTGTCGTATATATTTGCTCTTGCTCTAAATGTTAAATATCATTGCACATAACGATGCGAACAGATGGTATGCTGCATAAGCTGTTTATCATTTTACACGTTTATCACTTTGCACTAGTGAAGTGTACATGTGTTTGATTAATATTAACTTTTGATTTATTTGGAGGTCTCTATTTTTTGTCAGCATTAAGGGGTTACATCCATACTGGCTTCCAACCTCAAAGTGACATTCCAGTAAAGATAGAGTAGCTGTGTTCTGTAGCCCTTAATTGCATCAACTTTTTCACTGTGGAAGAGAATTACCTGGTTGCGCTTTTAATACTGGAAGGAATTCAGAAGTAAATGGATAACTCCATTTGCTAAAATGTTTTAGACAGGTTAAATTTAGACGCCATTGGTCCAGCTAAATAAATACCAGATCTTGAAATTAAATGCCAGATGCTAAGAAGGTGTAAAATAAAACAGCAACAGTCTTATTCAAATCGATATTCTTTTATATCCTCCACCTACAGAATGAGAGAACTCCATTTTTCCCTGCTCAACAGGTCTGGGTGTTCAGCATGTGTTACACCTACCTCACTTGTATATGAAACTAAAAAAGTGTCTCAAAAAGCATCAGGCTTAGAGACATAGCACACGGGCCATACTTTGAGACTTTTGACTGCAGCATTTTGTTAAAAAATATCGTTTACCAAGATGTTGTTTCATCTTAATGCATTTTGTCTCAGCTAAAGCCTGAAAAAAAGGCAAGATTTTCCTTTGATACCGTGGATAAAAAACCAAGTTGGAGTGGGTCTGGTTGTGCTTGTTGTTCTGCTAAACGGTAATAAAATTTAATGAGAGATTTTGCTCTAAACTGTAAGTTCTTTAGAGTGTGAGAGGCCCAGCCTGTCAGAATAAATACAGGAAGCTAAAAACACTTACTTTGAAAATGACTGTTCATTTTGGAAGGCACTGAGTGATCTCAGTGAAATATAACGGAGTCGGTTGAATTTTGGATAGAGATCAACTTCCCAGCATGTCTTCTGGCAGAATCTCTTCTTCTCTTAGTCCTTTCCTCAATATCTTTTATGTTCAAACAGCACATGCAGCACTTATAAACCACTACCATTCAGATTTCAGATAGCTTTCAGTGACTTCTTATAGATTGAATGAATAAATAAATTGGTTTTATCCATGCTTATTTATAGCTTTTATGCCTGTGCTTTCTTCTATGTCTATTAATATTATGGGAAGACATATACAGCAAAAATGATGATGTAGCACTAGGAAATACCCAGAGAGTATACGTTTTAAATTTTAATGTTGCAGTGCAGTTTAAAGCTTAATTGACACGACCATAAGGAGCTGGTCAGGGCTTCATGACGAGTTAACTACTCGTATTTTTCCAGGAAGACTCTTTTGGACTCCTGTGGCCCTGTTGCCTTTGCTTCCAGGATATTAGATCCTTCCAGAAACTTGCAGAAGGAACGTGCTGGGAAATGAGGAGAGTGCATAGAATAAAATAATGTTTTTTGAACATGAGAGTTTATTTGAGGAGTAAAATTCTTTGTTCCTGGATGGTCTGACAAGAAAAGCTTTTTAATATCTCAATGCTTACGTTATCATAAAGTGCAGATAAACATTTGTGGATAATACAGTGATGAAAAATGACTGTCATTTAAGAAAATGTTAGTGTATGAAATGCAGAATTGTGGCACACTAATTGTTGGAAATAAAATATGTAAAGGGAAAGATTTGCTTGAACTCATTAACTTTGGGGTTTTTTTTAGACTGGTAATTATAAGAAAATTAGTTGCATATTTCATGAAGAGCTAGCTTTGTTTTCTTGTTACCATGTCAGCTATATGCTGTTTCTTAAATATGTATTTTTATTAAAGGACATTAATCAGAAGCTCTATATCTTCCTGCTCGTTCCACCTTCTGTTTTTAAAATTGAAAGATGAGGCGTTTTCTGCATTTTGATCTAAATGACTATTTTCTTTCTTTGCAGGTTAATAATGAGAATGTAGTGAAAGTTGGCCACAGGCAGGTGGTGAACATGATTCGACAAGGGGGCAATCACCTCGTTCTTAAGGTTGTCACAGTAACCAGGAATCTTGATCCGGATGACACAGCTAGAAAGAAAGGTATATTTTTCTCTTTTGCTAATGGAGTCCTTTTGGTCTTGCTCCACAGAAAAATGAGTATGGATGTGAAATTGCTGGTTTATAAATTCTATTTCATATATTTCACTTTCAAAATCTGAAATATACCCTTCTTTTATTTAATTTTGAGTAATGTAATTCTGTTGACTTATGCATTGGTATGTAACAAAAAGAGTAGTATTCTCTTGTGATGTTTGCCATGAAATTTCATCTTCATGGATCTTCATACATTTATATGTTTGAAGACCTTGTAGTTAAATTTCTTGCAGTGCTGAGAGAGAAGCACAAAGAACAGGTTATCTTTTATTAATTATTTACAAATGTACTTGAGATAGTTTGACTTCCCTTGAAATCATTGAGAACTTACAGTTTGGCAAAACTAAGTATTTTAGAAAGGACCTCTGTAAGAATAAGAAAAGCAAGCAATATGTTCAGATTGAAGTTCTGGTAGAAAAAAAAAAAAAAAGGACATTTTAGTGGGAAAATTCCTCTAGAAGAACTTAAGGTTGAGGGGTTGTTCCAGCCAGGGAAAATCCTTCCTCCTCTTATAAGTAGAAAACATGTACAGCTGCTTTTTCTGCCACTTGGCTGCTAACAGGAGAGCAGCTACTCCAGGAGAGGTTGGTACAGCATCGTGTGCCACAAAGACGTTGGCAAAAAATTGTCTGGGTACGAACTGGACAGGGTTTTTTTAAACCTAGGGTTGGTTTTTTTTATATTAATTTTAACAGAGATTATGGGTTAACCTATATCATAAGGTTGCAATATTCAATACGTTTCCCACCCGCCCAAAAAACGACCACCAAAACTTCACCAAATAAAAAAGACCAGAAAAAAAAAAGGATTTTGCACTGTTTCCTTCACCTTAGATACCCCTGAGTTTGCTCATGTAACAGCTACTTTGGGAAGTCATCAGACCCTCATAATTTCTATTCAATAGAAAAGATTGCTGCTGCTAACTGGTGTTCGATACAGAAGAATCATATTTTTGAAAATTCCTGTTCTTCCCACCAGTTTCTTGAATTGTCACTCACAGCCATCTGGCTTTTTAGCACAAGAGCAGGCAAGGAGCTGGAACCCAGGGGCTACCTCTCTGTCCAGGAGTAAAACTTTCTGTCTACGCTGGGATTCCTCTTCACATACAGTGCTTATAAAAAAAAAATAAAAATAAAGGACCTTTGAGGAGAAAAAAGCTATATTAAAGTAAACCTTGTGCAAACATGGTCCTGCATGTTAACATTACTATTCACGCATTTTAAACAAACCTTTCACCTCTGTCTTTTGGGGTGTGACACGTTGGCCTGAAATAAAAGTGCTGTCGTATACAACCCAAAGGGAAGTTGCTTCTGTAAAAACAAACCCAGTTCTTTGTCATCTTTCCAGAGCCATCTATTGATAATGTGTCATTTGCTAAAAACGTGCACTTTTGAATCTTGTCACATTTTGATGTAAGTTGGTGGCCTTTCTTGTTACCTAGCAATTGCTGTTGTACCTTAGGAATTTTGTGGAAGGCTTTTTTTTGCCATCAGCCTCCTTTATGGTGAGGCCAGTGTCGGGTTCTCAGCCTCATTGAATGATCCAGGATTTTGTTTCCCTCACAGATTTGTTGTCACTTCTGTTGTTGCACAAGGGCAGAACCTCTGGGTTAATCTGTGCAGTACTTCTGCAACCTCAGAGCTGGCACTGAACCTGAGCTGTATTTTTGCTTTCTTAGGACACATTGTCATTCAGACCTCTGTAAGAAAGTGATGGAGTTTAACAGGGAAAGGATGGCACTGACATAGTGGATATAGGTGGTATGGGAAGAATGTTGTCTACTGGAGAACGACATCCTAACAAGGGCATGTAGTGATAGGACAAGGGGTAATGGCTTCAAACTGGTAGAGGGTAGATTTAGATGAGATACCAGGAAGAAATTCTTTCCTGTGAGGGTGGTGAGACACTGGAACAGGTTG
>JAOXJM010000041.1:65013629-65044387 GCA_026413425.1 Tringa solitaria | reverse complement strand
CCAGAGAAGCTGTGGCTGCCCCATCCCTGGAGGTGTTCAAGACCAGGTTGGACGGGACTTTGAGCAACCTGGTCTGGTGAGAGGTGTCCCTGCCCATGGCAGGCAGGTTGGAATTTGATGATCTTTAGGATCTGTTCCAACCCAAACCATTCTATGATTCTATACTTCTTTCCTCCATCACATCATTCTTTCTCGCCCTCAAACTGCTTTGCCACCTTTTGTCAAAATGGTGTAGCCTGATATATAGTATTGACCAAAACACTTGGGGTTTTTTTGACATCTTTATTGTTTCCTGGTGTCCCAGAGCTGATTTTGTTTACTGGAAATTTCTGACTTTCCTACCAACATTGGCATAATCTTTTCTGATGTTATGCTCCTTTCTGACCACCAGAAACATTGTTATCAGGATACTAAAACATCTGCTGCATTTCAGTTTCTGTGGTAGATGATTGCCTTGATATTTTCAGATCTTATTTATTCAGAGGATCACCTATTTTCCCTAGTCTCACCATAACTGTTAAGATAAATTTGAAACTTCTTTCTTGTATTTCTCAGATTTAAGTTTCTTCAAAGCTGGAATTAATCTGCAAGAGACTGGCTGGTCTGCAGGAGATTTTTAGCTATGTGCATTTCTTAGAAGGAGGGTCACAACTGCTGTGAGGCACTTTCTCTAGAAAGTCTTTTTCCTAGTGAAAAATAGAAGTGCACGGTTATTTAGCTTTAAATGTTTCTATGTATCCTGTTACATAAAAGCTCACTGATGTATCAAGCAACCTACGCTAAAAGTAGAAACAGTAGAAATCCGGTATATGAAAAGCATCTCAGGGTTTTTTTCTCCGCATGTATGTATTTATTACTACCTTATTTAATGTAGCGTATTCTTTTAAATAAATATTAAATTGTGTATGTGAATATAATGGTTTAGAGATGTGTATTTACTTACACTGTGTATCCTTCTATTTAATGCAAAGCCCCACCACCTCCTAAGCGAGCTCCAACCACTGCACTGACCTTGCGGTCTAAGTCAATGACCTCAGAGCTTGAAGAGCTGGGTAAGAAAGTGTTTTTTGACAAGCATGCTGACATAATAGAAATGTTAAAAATATATATATGTGTATATATACGTTAAATTGACTGAGAGGATCTGCACTGTGTACAATATATAGAACAGCAAAGGTTTTAAGAATGCTGCATCTTTGGAGAGTTCAAATATGCATGACTTGCATGAATAATTTTTGTTTAAACTTGTGCCTTTACTGCTACGCAAGAGAATGTTGATACATTTTATGCATCATCGAAGTGTGGCACATCTACTAAAAAGTAATGCCGTATCATATTTTGTTAGCTTTGCTTTCTAAATTTTCAGTTCATCTAATATTGTTTTATTTTAAATTTCTGTGGCCTCTCCTTAGTGGATAAAGGTAAGCTGCCAGAAGCTGTTGTTAAAAAGCTGACAGTGTTAAAGCAGCTTCAACTTCAACTTGTTTTCGTTAGACTCTGATCTGAAAAAGTGCATATTATGATATCACTTTGACTTCTGTGCATGATATAAATTTAACTCTTCTCACTATTGGTAATAAAGTATTGAGCATTGCCTTTTATTTGCTAATTTTAAGAAATGTGGTTGTAGATTCCTTTGCTTGACCATCCACATTCCAGATATGCATAATTCTTTGGGAATTTTGATGTGTTTTCTAGAGGTGAGGAAGGTAATAGTTCTTTTCTTCCTAGTTTTAATCTGTTAGGTCATTAAAAAGTAGAATTTTGGCAGCTAGACTAATAAATATGTTATGGATGGGCCATACATACTGAGAGAAAAGCTCGGTTCATATTTGTACATGGCTATTATGCTAGAAGAGTGTGTAGAGCAAGTGATAATTGTGTAGAAAACCAAACCAGGTCCCTCATTGCAGACTAGTAGAGTCCATCATATAATAAAACCATTTTGCCATGTAATCCTACATTTATTAAAATACTTAATTTTGTAATATTTTTTTTTCTGGCAATTACTCATATGAGGGCCAACTGGAAGGAATCAAAGCCTTGTGGCTGCTTTTTTTTCCCTGGAAGCCAATGTTTTCTGGGACAGATGGACCCCATCCATCCTTTAGGGAGTCAAGTCATGTAGCTTCAGTGGGAGTTCCTACCAGCAAAGGCGTGCTGAAGCAGTTACTGTCTTCTCTGTGGTATAACAACCAAATGAAGACCCAAATGAAACAATCTAATTGTATAACTCTAACAGATCTCAGAAAATTTGACGTGTCTGCCAGGAAGTTTAGGAGCCTGACTAAAGGTTTCAACAGTTTGTGAATGCTCCATATTTTTTCTTCCAGGATTAAAATGTAAAATATTATTTCTGGAGCCACTTTTTGGGTTTGGGTGTTTTGATTTGTTTTCCTTTCATGGAGTGCTAAGAGGCTGTAAAACTTGGCTGGTTTATCAACAAACATTTCCAAGGGGACAGAAATTCTTAGGCACGTTTTCCCCCCTTCTGCAATTCAAACTGAGAGTATTCTTCTATTTCTCTTACTTCTCAGTCTTACATAGTAGATACTGCTCTTAATACAGAGAGAAGCAGAACTCTTTTCTGAAGGAAAATAGCTTATTAATAATAAAGTCACTTCTACAGTGAAGACCATCACATTTTAGGTTTCTCACCCCCCAATTCAGGTCATAGTACTTGATCTGCTGTTTGTTCTCATCAGCTGGCAGAAACCACCCCAACTCTTGTGACTAGCAGTCATGGGACATACTTGGAATCTTTAAGGATGTTTCCCATCCGTATCTTTATCCAGATGGGGCAAATATTACAGTGGCAAGACTATGCTATTCTGAAGAATAGTCCAGAAGTGTATGTCCCATAATAAAGCTGTAGGAATACCAGAGCATGGCAGAAATTTGTCTTCTTCATAAACGAGACTCTAAATACCAGTTCCGTGATACTCTGAACATTTGCCACCCTATCAAACAATATGACTACTGTTATAAATAACATCGGTGGTCTACCTATATTAATATTTGTCCTGGAAAAAGGGCTATTATCAGAAGGAACAAGAATTCTTAAATTGTACAACAAGCAAATCAGCTTTTAAAAGGAAAACGTTCTCACTATCACCAGTTAAAAGTTGTCTTCTGACATAAAACACAGATTGTATGTGTGTATTTATATATAATTTATATATCTTTATATGTATATGTGTATATATTGGACATCTGTATGAATTATGAGAACACCCACATTTTTATATCCATTAAACTATCTAATGAATAAGCACTTGTTTCATAATATATACGTGCAAACTAAATAGGAAATATATATAGACGAATGCTGTGGATGTTCTCATCAATATATATGTGTAATCTTTTTTCTGAACTGAAGAAGCTCATGGTCTCAATACTGTCTCGTGGCAAAGAATTCCACAGGCTAATTATGTGCTGTGTACAAATGTATTTCCTTTTTATTGGTTTTAAATGTGATGCCTTTAATTTTATTGAATGTCCCTTGTTACGTAATAGAAGAAAAAGATAAATAGAAATTCCCTATTGGTTTTCCCTGAGAGTATATATTTTTGTAATTTCTCCCAGATAAGCTAAACAACACCTTTTTTTTAAAAAAAAAAAAAAAAAAGAAATAACGCATCTTGCAGCCTTTGCAGTCACTTCCTTTGTCTGGCTCTGAATTCTGCTTATGGTTTTATTGACATGTTTTTAGCTTCTCTGTTCTCCATAATACTGAACAGACCATCTCAGTTGTTCTCTTTCAAATAAGTTAATCCAAAATACGGCAGATAATGTGTGCTAATGATTCCTTTCCACTTCAATCTGCAAAGATTTGAAAATGTCCTGTTATCATAGTTTGAAAGCCCTGGTATCAATAAGTTGCCCCAATTACTGTTTTTAAAAAAGAATTTAGAAATAAAAATTGTGTGTGTATCCCTAATTATCTGCAGGGGAGCAATTTCTTAGAGTTAAGTTGTAAACCCTGATAAACTCTGCTTTTGCCAAGCTGTTTATCTGCTGTGGTTTGATAGATACCTGCATAGTAGAGGCAAGAAGGGAGAGACTTCTTAGATGGAAGAGAAATGTTTGTGCTCAAAATGACAGAGAAGGATTTAGCATATAAAAATTACCTTCAGAATTGATTCACAGTTCATTCCCTTTCTATTTCCAAGCTTCAGTACGGAAGAAGAAGGGTAAGGGGAAGCATTTTGTCTCTTGTTTAACCTGTTTCTCACCTTTCCATAGTGAAGGATAATAACATAACGTAAATGTTGGCATATGGTCCAGTTTATTTTATGGTGTCAAATGTACATTAATTATTGTATATGTTTTTTAGTTATTTAGTTAATAAATTGCAAACACACTAAGAACTCAAAGCAGAAGACTACATTTGAAAATATTCCCCACATTTCTTCCTTTTGTCTCCTTTCCTTCATCTTGCCTTTTTTTCCTTCTTTGTATCCAACTCTTTTCCAACCCCTTCCATACCATCTCCTCACAGTTACTGTGCTCACTGGCAGCCCCAGAGAACACGTGGCCAGTAACGTATCCTCAGTGTAGTCCTACGTTAGTGATTTCGCTTGTCTCTTTAATGGCCAAATGTTACTCCCATGACCACACCGTCTCTGTCTCAGGAAATAGGGATCTTGCACACAACACTCGAACTTGTGACCTGGAGAAATGCTGCTCTGCACAATTTTAAGCTTTCAATATCACATCTTCCACGCTGTCCCGTATGCATGAAGAGCCCTCCCTGAACTGATTCATAAGGCCACTACCTTCTCCTTGAAATCTCTCCTAAAGACCCACTTCCCCTATGATCCCTGTGAAGGAACCATTTCAGTAACGATGGTTAGGCAGAGGGGCAGGTAGAGAAATAGTGGTGCTTTTTTAATAGTTTTTCTAAATGTAACTGTATATCTATGTATACAAAGTTTGTTTGTGTTTAGCTGTATTTTTCCATACCCCTGTATGTCATTTTGCTTTCTTAGATTGTAAGCTCTCCTGAGCAGGGCTTGTGTCATTTTTACACGTTCTCATGGCGTCTGGCCCAAGGAAGAGTCTCCAACCTCCCTGAGCCCCTGGGTGATAGCTGGTAAAGGAGTCTACATCCTGCTTTTCCACAAAGTTCAGTGTCACGGAAAGGAAAGCTAGGCTGTAGGCAGTGCCGACTCTCTACAGGGAAGCTTTTGCTTTGTAACGTTAAACAGGACAAAAATCAGGTTATTTTCCACTCTCTATTTTTCTGCTCTTTCCTGACCTCCTTTCAGGTTCCAGCTAGTGATATTTTCTATTCTCCATTCAGAGATTATGGCAGAATAAGCCCCATTGCTACTGGTGTTTTTCTGAAAAATATATTTTGGCAGCATATAAAAAAACCCCCAGTCTTTACATTGTTATTGTAGAATCTTTTGTCAGCCAAAAATTCAGTTTTCTGGGCCATAGGTGAGGGAGGAATTAAGATGAAAGTAATGGCTTTTGTGGTTCTGTTTGACTGGTTTTGTTGGTTCTCTTTTGGGAGGGGTTCTGGTTCATTGGGAGGGTAGGAGAAGGGGAGGACATAGGCTGTGGGTTTTATATTCAGGATAGAAGGTAGAACATCTGTGTCTAAAGGGATAGGTAATAAAATCCATAGGTTCACAGGAGTACGTCATGGACAGTATTATCATTTTAGTGCAGTTACATAGCACGAATTACTAAAAATGTAAATTGCACTTCATTTTTGCCACTGACTTTCTGCTTACAGTAGTTGCCTGACTCAGAGAGAGAGAGAGCATCCAACTTCAAAATGTATGTTTGGAGGGGATGTGTTTTCAGTAGTAAAACTACTTTCTGGATTTTGTGTGGTGTCGGGGAGGGGAAGAGGCCTTCTTTTTTCTTTTGTGACTTGTAGGATTTTGAGAATTGTTGGATGATTAAGTTCTGGCAGCACGTAAACTAACAGGCATAGCAGGAATTTTTTGGAGACAGTACTTAAAATGTAATTCTAGGTAATGTGTAGTTAGCCCGTTAATACTGAAGGATAACCAAAATATTCATGCGGCAAATTAAAACGAAGATTTGAAAATACTCTAAAAGTAAAACATTAAAACAAAATATATTTTGGGCATAATTTTCATTCTCACTACAGAGAATAGGTATCATTAGACTTTACAAATTAATATTTAAAATAACAAATTTAACTCTTTATAAAAAGTTAATGTGGCTCATGAAAAGAATGGGCTTAAAGGGTTTTTTCTTCAGTTTTTGTTTCGACTTGTTTGTTGATAAAATTTTCCATGCACAAGAAGTTAAAATTATATGATACTTAAGGAAGGCATCCATAAACTAAGATCTGTAAATGTCTAAATACATGATTTAAAAGTTTCATGCTTCTAAGCTTTTATTACTACCAGGAATTGGGTTTGATTTAGTGAATAATTTGGGATTTTCAGTGAAAGGTAAAGTGGACAGTGTTTAATTTTAAAAACCTACTATAGAAATCCTCTAAGAGAAAATACAAATATAAGAATACAGTGGGCTAAATTGTCAGAGTGAAATGGGAATGACAAAATAAATAGTTCTTCTGCGTTAATAAATATTACTTTGACAGTGTCACGTGAGTGTCACTTGTGGGCGAGGGGGAGTGGTTGGTTTGTTCTTAGATTTGATATGGCAATCAATATCAAATAATCCCTTGCTGTGTGTTGATACTGATCTTTGGGTTTTGATGTGGGCAAAATACCAAATACAAATGTAGGATTTTCCTCCTTTGAAGAGTTTAGCTGCTAGTACCACCTCTCAGATACAGAATTACTCTGATATCATCAACACAGAATATTGTTACCTGGCATCAAGTCTTAGTGGCATATGAATAGAAAAATATCAGTTGATGGCATTCAAAAGAAATATTATTAGCTCTGTCTGCAATAAGCATTCACACTTCATCCCATTCCTGTTGTCCATTGTTTCAAAGGTGGCACATTCTAATGGCATCTGAAACAATGAAATTGCAGAGCAAATATATATACGTGAATGCCAAACAGCGGATTAGCTTACAGTGTTCTGTTATGTTTGAAGAAACCACTCACAAAGACGTCTGGGTTCAAAAATCATTTTTTTATTTCACTGTGGTGGAGTTGATGATGGAGATTTGTCTGCAGGAAACAATGGAAATACCATCAAAGCAACTTTTACAACACTCACGACGTTGACTCCTTTGATAGTTTCCAGCATCCGCAGTGCTTCTGTGTAGGAAGAAGGTTTTCTGATCTTCACCAGACACTGTATTTTAGAAGACAAGAGCAAAAGGCATCAGGCTTAATGAAGAATTCTTGAAGGGTATCCTTGTAAGTAATTGATTTGCATTACGTATTTGAAATTCTAATCAGATAGCAATATAATAATAAGATAAAGCTTGTCATCAGGTTGTCATTTTTCACAAGCACAAAGCAGTGACTCTGGGTGGAAATTGTGAAGGATATGTGTGAAAAAAATATGGGCCCTGTCTTTTTGTTGATGTAGCAAGGTTACAGGTTTATGACTCGTAGTCTAACTTGTGGGGAGTCCACAGCGGTGTAAGAAGGTATAGAATAAGGACCGTGCCTATGACATATGTGCTTTTAAAACACTTTGTAAGAGAAAAGTATTGAAAGTTGGAATATTTCAAGGAGAGCAATGCTATGTTTTCCACTGAAAAAAAACTTGGCACCCAGTGGGCTATGTGCTGATCAGCAACTTTTGGCACAGAAACTTAAATTAATGGGTAACTCTCAGGACTGAACACTTCTTCAAACCAGGGTTTATGTTGCTTGAGGTGGGCAGCTTTAACTGAAATATTAAAAACACTGGGAATCCCAAGCAGAGGGCAGTTGAGTCTCTGCGTGGGCATTCTCCTCATTGACACTAGCATTATTTTGAATTTATCAGCTTATTCTCGAGTATGTAGTGCCCTTTCGTGATACTTGTTTTTCTTTACTACAGGACAGTAGTTGAAAAGGTTTTCAAAACCTTTCCGCATCAGCCAAACAAGACAATGGTATAAAAGAAGTTGGAAAAGGAATTGTAAGTGTTAAAGAAAATGTGGGGTTTGTAGCATTTCAAAGCAGATGAATTAAATACGTTGGCATATGTGAGCGTCACTTGCTATATTCAGATATTACTAGTTGAATATCTAACCACATACTCAAAATCATGAGTGCTTGAAGAACAGTAAAAATTGCATGTGTTTCCCAACATGGTACAGTTAGGGCAGTGGGAAACTTTTTCAGCACTTTTAATGTGTTCTCTCTCTTTTTCAGGAGCCAGGGAGATGAAGGACTTACCTCCCTCATCTCAAAACTCCCTTTGCTGCTATTTCTCTTTTTTTTTTCTTCAAATGTTCATATACCCATGTTAATTAATTTCTAATATAATTAAAAATAAATGTTTTTAGATAATTCATCATAGTTTGTTTGGTTTTTCCCCTCGGTGTGGAAGCATGAGAGTAAGAACAGAGAAGGCCGCAAGTGTCTTAGGTTTTCCACCTTTCTTTTTGGTTTCTTTCGGTTGATTGTCTTTCTTTTGTGACTAGGCCAAATTTTCAAATGCTGTCTCTTAAACAGAACATCAAATTGCCACTTAAATTCCACCTGGCTTGCAGGGTAGGAGTGGGTATTGACTATATTCTCTGCTTTGTTTTTGTTCTTAAACAGAAACCACTGTTAGACAATGACCATTCCTCTTTCAAGGTAGGCTGAATTGTAAGGCTTCAGGATTGCAGGTGCATTTTAAATGCCTGTATAATTATTTCATTAATTGAACATACTGTTAAAGAGCTGGTACTTGAAAATTGTATCCATAGGAAGAATTTGAACCTATCCGTTTTCTGCCTTCCATAAGATTACTTTTGATGGTGTGATTATAATATGTAAATGTGACTTATATGTAATAATGCGAAGGTATTTTCAGCCCTAGAAATACAAATAAGACTTTCTTTCAAGAAAGTTTTGATAATTCTTTATTGTGAATACATACAAATCATTTTCATAAATCATGTAATGGTATTTATAGATACTCAATGTTAAATGATTAATTTTAGTCACTAAGCAGTTTTTATGTTTTGCTGATTTATTTTACATCATTTTCCCTTTTTTGGATTTTAGTGTACTCTGTAGAGTTTACAGTATCCCAGAGAACATACAAGTATTTTTACTTAATTTTCATAGAAGGAAAGTGTTTCAAATGGCTTATGTTTTTGACTGTATTGCAAAGCACTTTTGTTATTTCCTCATTATGCTAACTGCTAAAGTAATATTCTCTGCCTGTTGTTTGCAGTGTGGTAAATATGTGATTTTGGCATTGTGATTTAAGCACAATCCTGCAAATTGTTCTTTTTGGGGGTGGGGCTGGAAGAAGTTAATTCCAGATTCAAATGTGCTCTTGGTGGCAGATTTATGAGGATTAGACTAATCATTCCTTTTCTGTATATTTTTTAATTCTACATTTACATGACATAATTGTAGACTGAACTTGTTGTTTCTTTCCCCTAAATATGATCATAACCAACAAATTTGGATTTAAAACTTAGCCTTTAATATTCTTGCTCTGAAACAATATTTTTGCTAAGGTCAGTCTTTAAATTATTAGCAGCATGTTGAGGCCCTAGTTATACTTTACCTACTTTTGGTCTTTGACGAATTTTTATACATCTATTCCTATTTGAACAGCTAAAAAGAAAGATGTTAGTTTTCAGTGAGCATAGCTGATGCAACGGAGATCCATTTTTAACCATCTGCAGATAGGAGTCACCTGGTTTCCCCCAGAGGCACTAGAGATCTATTCATCAAGTACGATTGCTTCTGTGATAAGCAACAATATCATATGAACCTCTATAGTCTGGAGAGGCTTTCTTTTGAAATCGGTAGGTTCCCATCTTTCTGCTACCACCCCATTGGTATCGGAAAGCTCTTACAGAATTTTGTTCATCTGCTCCTTTGAAAGCGTTGATTCCCATATCTACTGTTTGCCCAAATTTTCCTTTACAGAGTTCTCCCCAGCCATATTCACCCTGAAGCATTTATCAAGTTACTTCCCAGCTATTCTTTTACAAACTAAGCAGGGCAAAGTCTTTTCATATATATATATACACATATGGGAAGTGACAGAAATCTAAAAGGAATACAATGTAGATAAGTGCACCTACTTGTTTCAGATGCTTTTTTTTTTTTCAGACATGCAAACTTACAGGCATAATCACTCCTGGTCTTTATGCTAAAAACAAGCTACTTACAGTTAAAAATAAAAGAACTTTAATCCATAAGATAAAAGCGACACCACGACCCTGTTTTTATGTAGTTCCAACAGATCTCTATGCATTTTTGAGAAACACACGTGAAGACTCCCCCTTTAGTTTTAGTACTGCTTGTGGAATTGATTTTTGCAGATTATTGACAAGGAAACAAATCTTATCGGCTAATGAAAGAAATTAAACTAAACTTGCAAACTCGTATTTAGGGAAGGCGATGGAACAAAATATGTGCATATACAGTACCTGAGATTAAGGGCTATGTGCCTAGACCTGTTGACACCAAGGAAGACTGAATGTCCTGTGGCCCCATCACTTTTCAAAAGGAAAAAAACATGTGCCAAATATTTGACTGTGGTTGACTGCAGATGCTAGAAAAGGTGGGTGAAATACAGCATATAGGTGCAATTGGCATTGTATGAAGTTTTGCATAACTGATTGCGCCTGGTACAGTTTCTGTCTGTATCTATCTTAGGTATTTACAAGGCATCTATCACCTTGGTACCTAAGCAGTTTGAAAAATGCACCCACCCCAGGAGGCATGATGCAGATACAGGCAGAGGCCCAGGTCCAGAGCAGCAGAGGCAGGTCCCAGGAAGCTCCCCAACTGTGTTACCGCTGTTGTTGAGCTCCTGGCCCACTTGTTGTGGCCAAGGAACATCTCCACCTACCTGTCAGCAGGAAGACGGTGCCCCACCCCTCACGTCCAGCTCCACTGGTGGGGAATCTGAAAAGGAAAGATAATGGAAAAGGCAACGATCCAGTAGCAGAGGTGAAACAGAAATGGTGGGATTTCAAAAGGAGGGATTCTTAAAGAGCAGCACATCTCAGGGGAGGGATCAACTGCCAGTCCAAGTGGCAGGTAAGGCACAACACAGGCATAAATCTCAAATGTTCTTCAGTGAACAAAAGTTAAAAGAAATACCTCTGATGTCTCTAAAGTTTGTCTATATCCAAAGCCCTGCTCTGTTCTTGGCCTCTGTCTCAGTCCTTTATCCCTACAGCTGAATCGACTGTTCAGTTCTCTGTGTATCTCAACCCAATAATTGCTACAATTCTAAATATGTCTAAAAACAAACTGAAAGGACTCTCACTGGCAATGAATGTTGTGGTGCAAAGAGACAGCACGGTATAGCGGTGCTCCAAAACGATGGACATATTCATGAACCTAAAGGCTGGAATAATCCTGGCTTCTAATCACCATGCTCAGAACAGGATGGGGCAAACCACAGGTCACCCCTGCAGGCACAAAAGATGGAGCAGTTCTCCTGTGGCCACCAGGAGCAATTGCTGATCTACCACATCAGACCAAGCTCTGTGTCAGCCCAGTGCAAACCAGCAACAGGCTTTGCTGCAGAAACAGAGGACCTGTCTAACAGGAAAAAGAAAGGAAGATAGCCAGGACTTTTGATGAAGGTTCACTAGTTACTAGTACATGGACCACTTTAATAACAGATCTCATTTTTTCTTTAAACACAACACAGTCAGTGAGGTAAAACAAAAACCTGTGAGTCCCATGTGGCTGTTGGAAACAGCTGCATAGTTCTCAGAAGGATCAAGCACTTAAGTTAAACTTTAACAGTTAAGTTAAAGTGCAGTGGTCACTGGCTTCCAGATGATACTTCCTATAGCCCACATGCACATTCCTTTCTGATTCCCTTACTTGGTTATTTAAGGATCAAAATGGGAGTCGTGCCCCGTCAGAGCAAGGTTAGGAACATGAAGCAAGTCACAGCTTTGGAGACTGCCAGTTTTTTTGGGTGGGATCACTGAGTATAAATATAAAGCTATCTATAAAAGATATAAGTGACCTATTTTGCCTGTAAGTCATGTATATCACTATGAGCAAAATGCTGCATGTAGGAATGGTGTGTAAGGTGGAAAAATCTAGAAAGATCAGAGAATCTGATCTCTTCCCTTTGCTTCACACCTAAAGAAGCTACCTGTGCTTCTTTAGCTATACTTAGAGCTTGGTTTTAAAAGAGAGAGGATTTTTTTAAAGCCAATTAACTGCCAACTAAGATCAACCATATTGCTATATAGTTTGGTCCATGGCCAGTTGTGACGTGACCATCTTAATGCCCTCTCTTTTTTTTTTTTCTGGGAAGTCATCCCTTTGCCAAGGAAATGGGGTAGAGGCAATTAGTTGAGGTAGCTCTTTCAGCCAGCTTTAACCCTACTGTGGGCAGCTGTTCAAAGCAGTCAGCCTCTTCTCTAGCCGATAAGGACAGTTTCTGGCCAAACCAAGTTTCCCAGTGCCCCTAGTGTAACCGGCACACCTTTTCCACCGCACCAACCCAGCCGCTGGTGCGACCATCTTACCAAGATCCAGTCTGAATTTAGGGCGACCTTTGGTCATCAAGGAATGGATTTATTGGGCAGAGACTGACACGTTCAGCAAGGTGGTGTCAGCCGTTGACCTTCAGGCAGTTTTCCCACCATTGCTCTGTAGCGACCAAAAGCTTGTGTGAGGCCATGCCTGCTACGCACCCTCAGTTTCCCCGTGTCCCACATCAACACTTCACAAAGCTTCCAGAAACCAGAGTTACTAGAGCTGTTGAACACGTTGTTACAAATAGTAACAGTTATGAATATTCCTCCTTTTCATTGCTAGTCCAGTTAACGAACCTATCCTAAAACCTGTGAATGTATTCATTATTCATAAGTATTCGCCAATAGTTTCCACAGTTAACTTTTTCTGCCCATGGGTTTTTCCAGACTGTTTGCTCGTATTCTTTGTCATTTGTGCTATTGGTCACCTACGCCAGATGCTGTTCTTTCAGCTCTGAGAGGCTGAAAAATAACAATTAGGATGATAGTGAGTGGTAAATTTTCATAGTGAATTAGGAAGTTTGTGAAAATTTATTCGGCTTTTTTAGAGAAATTTTTCTTCTGAAGCCTCTGGCAAATGTGTAAACATGCACAAATAACAAAAGTGTTATGACCCCCCTGAATCTGAACAAACGAAACTCAGTGATACTACTTACAGAAATACTCATAAATTAATGTGGGGTTTGGAGTTTTTTTGTTTTGTTTTCTTCAGTATTTTACTTTTAATTTGGTTTGGGTCTGTTACTTACCAATTGCTAAGTGGGCTCTGTTGAAAATATTTGTCAGGAAAATGGAGTTTTCAAATATGGGGAATTTTCTGATGACATGTCAAAAGAAATACAGAGACATTTTGCATGACCAGTGGCTCTACCAGAGTGAATATATATGATCCCTTATCTTTCTTCGATTCCATAGAATTTAACTGAAATGTGTGTTTGCTATGTGTGGTAAAAATAGGTCCCCTGGTTTTTGTTCTTTTTTTCATGTGTACTCAAATAGGAAAATGCTGAGAAATAATTTCATGGTCCTGCACTATAGTTGTTAAGAGAGATTTGTTAATGAAGGATTGCAGCTATGGCTGTATTAGGCAAAGGGGGAGAAGAAGAATTGACAAAGAAGTACTTATTACAGTTAGGTTGATATACAGTCCCTTTCAAATCTCCATGGAGTGGAAGAGCCAATGATTGCATGACAGTTTGTCCCTAAAATTCATTTTCATGAGGAGCTCATGCCTTTTTACAAGTACAATCTCATCCTCACTTTCCATAAAACATGCAACTGGACAGTCCAGCCAGACACAGAGAGAATGTGAATACTTTGAATGTGAATACTTTGAAGTAGTGAATATGCTAAATGCACAAATAATATCCATTATTTTAGCATTTTAAAACAATCATCATTATATTAAGCCACACAGAATCCCTTTTAGAGCAGCATAATATTGGAGGCACTTGGGTGCAGAAATAATGAGTAACCCATTAGGGTAGACAGGGAATGATACATAGGAGGAGGGATCCTCGGGTCTGTCGGAGCTTTCGTTTAAAACCATACAGAATTAAAATTTTAAAAAAATAATCAAAAAAAGCGCCCTGATTCATAAACAGAACCAGAAGTATCATTTGATCAACATCAACATGACCTCAGCAACACCTCCCAGATGTAAGCTTTACAGCTTCAGTCTGATATCTGGAGAGCAGCATGTCAAGTATTTCAAAGAGCAGAAATGAATCCTTAGAGAATAACATTTTTTTAGGTGGGGATGCCAGAGCATAGGGGTGGTGCTGCTCTGGCATTCGGATCCCCGTAGCACGAGCAGCGTGGCCAGCTCGCCACAGTCACCCACCGCCATCCAGGTCACAGTCTTGCCAACAGCAGCTCTTCTCTTGTGGTGTGAGCGTGAGGGACGCAGGCTCTTTGGGCTACCCTACTCCAACTTAGTAGCCAGACCACCCCAGATTGATTTCTGATGACCAAATTGTCCCCAAAAAAAACCCAAAGCAGGCTGCTTTTTTTTTTTTTTTTTATCAGAAGCACGGAAAGGGTGAGAGTTATGGCCAACGACTCGTAATCAAGAACGGTGCTGGGCAGATCGTGCTCTACCGTGAGCCAGCGATCGCTGTGGGTGCAAAAAGCTTAGCCATTTCTAGCCTTTGGGAGTGCATTTTACGTAGGGGAGGATTTAGAGTAAGCACATGCGTAATTTCCTCCTCGTTAACATCTGTAACGATGCCTCTTTGCACACTAAGCTGCCACAGGGAAGACTTGCACCCAGATTTCCACCCTGTGCCCTCAGGCAAGGGAAGAGGTAGCCAGGGGAGGGCAAAACTAAGTTCATTTTCAGAAGGCGATGAGATCCTGGCGAGCAATGCCCTCGGGTAGCGGTACCTACCGTTTGGAGAAAAGAACAAGCAAATCCGGCCAATGTTGGGGAGGGCATTGCTCGCGGGATAAATGCTGTGGACGGCCACCGTCGCGCCGCAGCAGTGATTTGGGAGAGAGCGCACGGGGGGGCGGGAGGGTGACGTGAGACGTCGGACAAAAGCGAAGATAGCCAGCAGTGCCTCAGAACAACAAAGGGCTGCCCTCAGCCAGTGGTGGAGCACATCTGGCACCCCAGGAAGCTCAATTGGACACTTGGCCCTGAGCTCGTCCCAGGGATTTCTGACTGACACCACTGCAGTGCATAGGTGAGCTTTTTGCTAGGTTCACTGACATTTCCTGTCACAGTCACGATGAGGTGAATTGGTAGCTCCTGCCTTGGGATGCAGCACGGCTGTGTGTGTTCTGGGTACAGGACAGTGTGCATTTATACCAAAAAGCGATTAATAACGTCAACTGCCACCTGCCCAATGCAGTCACTAAACTTTAGTCCGCCCTTCCGTTTGCCCAAACACATACACTCTGGCTTCCCAACTGGCTTCTTTCTATGTGTTGTCCAATGCATGTAGATACCTCCATCTGCCTGGCCTCAGATACAGTGGTTGTTGCTCCTCTATTTGATTGCCAGATGTCACTGGGGAACAAGATGGGGAGGTTCCTGGATCCTCGGGGCAAGCCAGCCGTCATCGAGGGAGCTCGCCGTCCACGCCGGCCGAAGAACAGGAATCTTCGGTGCCTGCCTCTGACGAAGACTCACCGGCCAGGACCACAGAGAGCTGGCAGTGGCCGTTGTCCTCGTCTGAAACGCACAGCAACGTTGGGGAGGATTTTGAGGGATTTCAAACGCCAGCGCGGACTCCGGAGTGTACCATGGACATACAGTCTCCCGGGGATCAGTCACTCAGTAGGACTCCTCAGTTT
Source organism: Tringa solitaria (assembly GCA_026413425.1). Taxonomy (NCBI): domain Eukaryota; kingdom Metazoa; phylum Chordata; class Aves; order Charadriiformes; family Scolopacidae; genus Tringa; species Tringa solitaria. The sequence goes on along the minus strand of JAOXJM010000041.1, from coordinate 65,028,492 downwards.
GAAAGTGACTCTCCTGAGGAGGAGGGAAATGATGAAATGAATGAAGAGAACCGCGGTGTTGAGCCTGTCCCTAGGGATCGGGGTTGGAGAGGGCAGCCCCAGCTAACAGAGGGAGAGAAGCTGTTGATGGAAACCAACAGTAGGATTGTGCAGCTGCTGGAAAATATCAAGAGGGAGCATGCACAGTCCATGGGCCTCATGTCTCAGTCCATGGGCCGTATGGAGCTGCAGCTGGGCATTGTGGCTACCTCCACAAGAGCCATCCATAACTACCTGTCAGAGATTTTAGCTTTCCTCAAGCAGCCAAGGACGCAGGTCCTTGAAACACGCATCTCCCAAAGAGCCACCCCTCATGTCGAGTTAACCTGTGCCTCGACATGGACTGGTGAGGACGCAGTGGCATCCTCCACTGTGTGCTTACCAGGGGCCGAAGGGACGAGCGACTCTCGAGAACCACCGCAGGCCACGCTGCCTTGTCGCAGTGGCCGGCTGCAGAGAGCCATAACCGAGAGGGCCTCGTTGCCCATGCCTCCACGCCAGGCAAAAGGGGGAGGGAAGAAAAAATAACCACACCATAGGATTTTTAGGGTTTTTTTTAATGTGCCTGTCCTTTTAATTCTTAGCCATAAGGCCATCAGTGGCAGAATTCAACCATTTCCTACATTGGCTAACATTGTATTCTGGCTGACTAGATTAGTCTAACATTTTGTAGTTCATATTTTGCACTGTTAACGATGTGTGCTGCTGGTATTTGAAGAACATTTGCCTCTGTTCTTTCACTTTAACTTCATACGAGCATTTTTTTACTCTGTGCCAGGCATTCATTGCTTTTCTTACAAATACAAGTCATTTCTTGAGGCAGCTGTTTTTTGAGTTTTCTTTCTCCATTATCCCATCCCCCTCTGAGCAAGCGTTCTGGACTCGGTGGTAAGTATACAGGTCTTGGCAATACTCGCCTCCCAAACTGTGTTCGATCAGTCTTTGCCTGGTGTTTCTGGCATGCCAGCCTGAGGTGTTGGGGTTAGCCTGTACCGGATCATGATCATTCTTATCCTCTGTGGGTCTGACCAGCTCACTTTCTAAGACCCTCGGTGGAGCTAATCCACATGTCTTGGCTATGTCGTACAATAAGTAATGTTGCCAGGATCATACCTCATATTTCTCTTTGGGGGCCTGTGTAGTGACGTGCCACCAGATCTATCTAGGCACCTGACTCTCATTTTCAAAGTTCCTTTCATGATGGATCTGGTGGTTTGATGGGCAGCATTATAATTTTTCCTCTGAGAGAGTCTGGGGATTTGAAAGAGGAGTGACTAAGCAATGTGTTCTACGGGGATAAGAGCCATCTCCTGCAACAAATCTATTAGGAGGAGACCGTCCCCTGTAATTATCACAGATATTAATTATTTAAGAAAAAGACAAAAAAAGCAACTTGCCTAGCAGCCAGACCTCTTGAGAATGTAAAAGTCATGACATTGCTGTTGGGTACTGTGCTACTACGTCTGTGATTAAGAGCCGTTCATCAGAGACGACCTACATGTTGATAAAATGCAACTACTTTCTGTGCCTTTAGGCCATCTAATTTCCTGAGGGCTGGCACCCCGAGCAGAGCAGGGGTGCGATTGGTAACCCACAGGGCAGATGGAAACGCACTTGGCAATAAATTATTTTATATCTGTTGGTGCTGCCTCTCTCGGGGGAATTTAATATAGTGGCACTCAAATTGCTATATGCATGCAGAGGCATCAGACTGGCTTATACATGTGGTATCCCTGACAGTTCTCCAAAAGGATGCTGTTACCAGGAGCCCCTTGAGCGGTGGGAACTAATTATCACAGGTGTAGCATGGCTCCTGTGTTTGACTCTCAAGATACCATTGTAACTTCTCGTAAAGGTTCAGAAGAGTTTATATGGCAAAGCAGTGATGAATTCCTCCTCTGGCAAATACTAGAGAATAATCGTAGGCCTAAAAATCCTCTTCTGTGACTACAGCTGAGCTGCTCTCTCTCTCCAGTGAGCCGTAGACTCTTCTTCCCTGTCTTTCTGCGAGGCTGAAGTTATTCAAAATAAATCAGATAGTATTTTGTTGCTCTACCAGTCAGCCACAAATTGCTCCCTTATACGTGTGTGTGCGTGCGTGCTTGTGGCTGTATTTTGCTAAATGACCGGTTTAACGACGAAATGCAGCTGGCATGGCCAACCTCCAGTGGAGGCTTTTTTCCCACTGCAGAGTATTTCTTCCCTTCCACCTACCTCCAGCTGCGTTCCTTTTAGGAATGCCTTTGGAGGCGTGCTTCTTTGGCCCCACTGGCGGCACACCCCACGCCGGGTGCAAATTCTTTGCGCCCGTTCTGTGGCTTTTTTGATATCTCTTTTGCTAAAACTGTCGGTAAAGGTATCCTCGGAGAATTTCCGACACGAGCTTGTGAGATTCCCCTCTCATTGGTACGAGAAATGCATGCTGCAGAGTATTTGAGCTCGCAAGGAGGTTGGGAGAGAAGCCGATTAGTGAGCCTGACAAATTATTCCAGTTTGTGCGGCCTTTTGAACATGTGTTTCTGGTGCATTCATGGTTTGCACACTGGTACGGTGGATACGAACAGCCTAGCGAAAGGCGAAGGCGAGCGAAAGTTTGTCCCAATATGCTTACGTCTTGCTTCTTTGGGATGAGTTTGAATGAAGCTAAATACAGTTCAGCCAGTTAATTTTCTTGGCCTGATTAGCACGTTGGACAATACAGTGAGAATGTTTTTATTTTACATAGTGCTTTCACTTCCAAAGGGTGGTGCAGTTGCGGCCAGACGCTAAGATTTTGACGTGTTCTGCAGGACCCGCCATGTAGCTGCTGCCATTTGGAATAAATCTGGTTCCACACGCTGGCTGCTGCTGCAGCTTCACGTGGGTTTGGGTTTTGTTTTTTTTTTGTTGTAGTTTTAAAATGAATACCTCCACTCTACCTTTGCTTTCTGATCCGAGGCAGTAGAGCGAAAAGAAGAAGCTGCGCAGATGTAGCAGTGCGGCCGTTGGAAACACAACCCGAGGAACCCCTAAAGAGTTCCTTGCAAAGCAGCTTAAGCTTTAACCCTCTCCGCTCTCCCATTTCTCCGTGCTTTAGCTAGGCTCGGCAAGGCACAAAGCACCGCTTGAATGGGAGCAGCTCTAGGGTGAGAAGGACTGAGAACCCGTCTACAGCCAAGAAACCTGCAATAAACTTACACAAAACAGATATATTTTTTTTTTCTACATGGAAATAGGAGGTGGTATTAAGAGTTGGTACCAACTGATATTTTGGTCAGATCCAAAATGAGGATCTGACTTGTAGCATTGTCTAGCCAAATCAGTGCAGTTGGAGGGTAATGTATGTTTCATCCCCAAACAACTATTTTCATGCTTTTCAAGTGTCTGTCATAGCCTCATCGCTCTTTCCCTGTAGCTTTTTGTTGTCTGAATGGGTATATGGTTACATGTGTCTGTTAAAAATAAAGGGGATCACTTCTTACGTGGTATATTTATATTTCTTATTTACAGATTTTGAGTACCTAGTGCTTCAGTTTCCAAAGCTTCCTTCTTTCTGTATCCCAAAGACCAGTTGTTTGGCTTCTGGGATGATAAAAAGGGTGGGAGAGACTTAACAGGAAATCTCTGCCCAGTTGAAGCTCTTGGCACTAGATCCCCTGAGTACAATTCTAGCCATATTTTTGCTGTACAGGTCAAATGTTCATGGTTACACCATTGCTTTCTGACGCCTTTTGCTGAGCAGAAGTGCAGCTATTTTTCTTTCAGAAGTTCACCGTTTGTATTACAAAGTCTTATGAAATGTGACTTGAAGTTTGTTTTCTTTTTGAATACATGTGATGTTTTGAAGAATTTTTTTTTTCCTTTTCTCCTTCCACTGGATGATTTAAAACGCACAAAAATAAAGCAGACCAATGACAAGAATTGAATGCTAACTTCAGTTGAAAAGAAACAGCAACACCACTCTTGTGAGACAGTTTTCAGCAGTGTTCAGCTTACTGGTTCTGCTCAACCTTTCCTTTCCTTTCCTGCCTGCTCCCTGACCCTCTGTGACACTGAAATATCCACTTCTAGGACAACCTTCTTCCTAACCAGAAGGCTAAAAGTTCTTCCCTCTCTTCTTCTCCCATTTAAAATGTCATCCTTGCATCAGCCAGATCTACTGTGTAGAGGGATCAAAAGCTCTTTTCCTCCTGCCTTATTCCCATCCATACCCATATCCAGGGCCCTGAGTGCGCTGCTCTCCAGTGAGAGGTAAAACTTAAATCCCTAAATCTGGTACTTGGCATAGCAACACCATCTCTAGACCACCAAAAACCCAGGGTTTTTAAGTCTATAGGATCCTAATGAAGTAGCTCTCCTTGTTTGCTGAAGGAAATAATCATTTGGGAGATGGATCTAATTGCTGAAAAGTGACATTGCTCTGATTCACGTTGTGGAAGCCTAGGAGCCAGGCTCAGGTATTTCACTCACGTAAATATCACAGGCTACAGAACTAATCCTTGCTTTGGTGAAACTTCAAAGGAAAAGACACTAAATTAGCATGATAGAGCGCAGTCCATGCTTTCTCAGGAGAGCAAATGCAACGGAAGGCATAGTAAGGAAACCTGTCAGTAGGATTCAAGTTTGGATTCTAGTACAGATTCAAAAATCAAACTGTTCTGCTGACTTAGGCTGATCATTTAATTCTCCATGCCTCAGTTTCATAGCAGTAGAAGTGGCAATAAAGGAGCTGTCAGGCTATAATTAGTTGATTATATGGTACTTTGAGGTCTTCAGCCTGAGGGAGTAACGTTATGTATTAAATACTCATGAACCTTGTTTGTGACCAAAGTTGGAGACGGGGCTAAAACTAACACTCTAAACTTCAGAAGATCTCGATTAAAGTTTTCCGCAGATTTTATGATCATATTGCATGGTAGATCAGAATCCCACATCCAAATGTTGAAGTTCTTGTTCAGATTTGGACTCTGCCTATTTGGTCTGTTTCTGACCACAACTAAATACATTCCCAGACTGTGCAGTCATTAAAATATAAAATACATATAAAAGTCTTATTTAAACAAACAATGCAGTTACTAATCCTAATCCAATAGTCCAAGAGTGTGAATAAATTAGGATGTGATTACTTAAGGAGAATAGGCATAAAAGAGCACTTCTGGAGTACTTGTTACTGTCCAAAATATCACTGAAATTCTGGTGCCTGAGTACAGTCTGCTTATCTCTATTTGAAACAGTGCTGTACAGATTCATTATTTCTAAAGGTCTTCTTTCCATTTCTATATAGATATTCTCCCTTCACATTTTGAAGGTTTGAAGAAGAGGATTGTTTTTCGAGTCACACTAAGTAAACATTAAATGCATGCAGGCTTAAAACTAAAGCATGCATGTTATGTAGCAGCAATAAAAAGTGCTCGGCTTGCACGACTTATGATGCTCAAGCGTTGCCTTGTTAAAAATGCCAAAAAAACCTTTTTCTTTGCATTTTTTTGAAAAGTAAATCTCTTCCTTTGACCTTGCAATACTTACCTTTTCAGTTTTTGGACAAATGATATTTATTTTACTGAATACTTTTATATTACAGATAAGGTGGATGAAATAGTACCAGTTTCCAAGCCATCAAGAATTGCAGACAATGCAACTGTGGACTCAAGAGTGGCAACTATTAAACAGCGGCCTTCTAGTAGATGTTTTCCCTCAGCTACAGACATGAATGTGAGTGGTAGCTATGAAGTTCTGCTTTCACTTCTGAAACTAATTGGAGGGGGGTCTTTCGTCAGCGGGAAGGGCTTACAGCAGAAAGCATTGCTTTATATACTCATTTTGCTTTTATTATCTTATTAAGGCATGGCCTGCTCTGTATTTCTGCGTACCCCTAGAAACCTTTTCTCATTTTATCCTTATATGTATTCTGAGAGCATCCCATCAGTATCATAGCTGCCTTAGCGTTCCTCAAACAGATGTGAACTTCTTCTGCCTGTTGTCTGAGCTGCTGAGACGCCAGTAGGTTCTGAACTCTAAGGTACAACACTAAACCCAAGCTCGAAAACTTTGCTGAAAGTCAAGATGTGCCTGTTCAGTTTCGGCACCGGAGTTAGTGCAGCCACGCAATTTCCACTAAGGTGAAGGTTTCTCCTACTGCAGGTTTTTTATTATTCCTAATGGCCTATATAATATCTTCATTAAATAATACATGATGATTTGTAAGGGAAGAATTGACATTAAAACTACAGCACATATTAAAAATTTAAACTCTGGAACTCTGAAATTGGATTACTCGATTGTACAATTTGCTCGTACAGAACTTCGCATGTGAAAAGAAAATAATTGGTTTTATTGCGTTGTAGCTGTATTTTTCCATTACTCGCCTCTCCAAAAGAGCAAATACAACAAGCACTTTGCTGTTCTCAGCAGCTTGGGTTGTGAGGAAATTAAGGCTATTCTAAGAGGCAGAAAACAAATAGCTTTGTAATGACCTACAAGAGGGAGGGACAGTTGAGTGCGCTGAGATTCAGGTGGCGTCCCTGCGGTCCCAGCTGAGATGCTCACGGCCAGTGTGACCTTGTGCAAGACACCTTGAGTCTGTGCGAGAGCAGGTCTGTGCTTCAGAAGCCAAGAGAGCAAACGGCTCGGTGCAGAGGGAGCGCTGATACCTGGGCAGTGTGTGGTTTGGGGCAGTGAACGAAACAAAATGCTTCCTTTTCCTTCCAGCACACAAAATGTGCTGGAAATTTAACATATTGCCTTGTAGCTCCACTTACAGCTGTTGTCCTTTTAATAACATATAAATAAAGCCCAGTCATCCCTTTCTTTTCAGAATAATAGCGAATTTGTTATTTTCCGTAAGAATGCTAAGTAAAAATGAGAGTGGATTAGCAGATATGAGAGAAGAGTTATTTACGTGTGAGAGAAAGACTTGCATGCTTTAATGCTTGTGGGGTTTTTTGTTTGCTTTTTTGTAGTCCATGTATGAGAGACAGGGTATTGCTGTGATGACGCCCACTGTACCAGGGAGTCCTCAAGGTCCTTTTCTGGGTATACCTCGGGGTACAATGAGAAGACAAAAATCTATAGGTAAAATGCTTCTCATGTATAGTTTGCTTGTGCATTAATCGCATACTTTTAGTAACTTTGCTTCTTTCTTAACGCGTATTTCTCCTGCCTCTTTACCTCAGTGAATGGCTGTTTAATTTTTATACAAAGTTCATGAGAAAAGAAGTTTGTGTGTAAGATGATGTAATTTCCACATTCTGCTTTGATGGCAGTAGGCAAGTATTACAGAATTATAATTTAATTCCTGTCTTTGGAATGTTCCCTCTTAGCATGGAAAGGCAGTGAGAAGGAAAAACAAAAAAAAAAAAGATGAGTGCAAACCCTTTGCAATTCATTAGCTTGGGTAAAATGTTATTCCTTTTTTTCTTTGTTATTGAGGCAATAGCATTGTAATGCTTTGTAGTTTACGACAAAATCCCTATTGATCAAATGAAATAAAATTCACTTCTTTTTCATTCCAAATGATGACAATAGATGATTTTACAACAGAGAAAAAAAGAGCAGACCAAATTTGGGCTTGCTTTGTTCATGGTAGTGATCTTAGTAGTTATATTTATCAATTTAGAAACACATTATGCTGATGTAAAATTAGCATCCAAATTATCCAAATATCATCCACTTTATTTATGTTAAAAGCTGTATTTGTAACAATATAACGTCATCTTTTGAAATGAAACATTCTGATTTTTTCCCCCAGTAGAATCTTCACAGTCCCTTTGCTAAGTTTCAAAGGCATCTTAAAAATTCATTAGGTTTCTAAGTTGCATTATTATATGCATTTATAGAGTGCTAGAGCAAGGCGTAAGCTACTCTGCTGAACAGAATGTCTTCCCTGTTCAATAATTTTCGAAGCAAATGTGCTGCTCTACAGCTACCTTGATGATACATAAAACCAAAACATTTGCCTACACATCAGTGATCAGTTTAATTAAAATTCTGTAGCATCCTTTTTAATTCTGGCATCCAGGTCTCTGGAAGTTCAACAGGAAAGAATGCTTATGGGAGGAATCAACCGAAAGACCTCTTTCAGAATTTTGCAAATGCCCCGTGTCACGTGAAACGCACCCCAGCATTTTAGGCTGGACACAGAAATAATAATAGAATTTGAGGGATCCCAGTGGAAGACAGTGTTTTAAATATACTTTCTGATTTTTAGGAATTACAGAGGAAGAACGGCAGTTTTTGGCTCCTCCTATGCTGAAGTTTACCAGAAGTCTTTCAATGCCTGACACCTCTGAAGATATCCCACCACCACCACAGTCCTTACCTCCTTCACCGCCGCCACCTTCTCCCTCTCTGTACAACTCTCCCAAATCCCCAACATCAAGGAGCTATGGAACTATTAAGCCTCCGTTTAATCAGAATTCAGGTTCAAAAATTTCTTTGGTTAGGCCTGAGAATGTGGGAACGATGATAAGGGACAAAGGGATCTATTTCAGACGAGAACTGGACCGATACTCTCTGGACTCTGAAGACCTGTACAGTCGGAGTGCCGCGTCTCAGGCAAATTTCAGGAACAAGAGGGGTGGGATGCCAGAAAACCCCTATTCTGAGGTTGGGAAGATTGCAAGCAAAGCGGTTTACGTGCCAGCCAAACCAGCGAGGCGGAAGGGGATGCTGGTGAAACAATCCAACGTTGAAGACAGTCCGGAAAAGACCTGCTCTATTCCAATCCCGACAATTATTGTGAAAGAGCCGTCCACCAGCAGCAGTGGGAAAAGCAGCCAAGGGAGCAGCATGGAAATCGATCCTCAGTCTTCAGAGCAACCTGGGCAACTCCGACCCGACGACAGCTTAGGGGTCAGCAGTCCGTTTGCAGCAGCCATTGCCGGAGCGGTGAGGGACAGGGAAAAGAGGCTGGAAGCAAGGCGTAATTCTCCAGCCTTCCTTTCCACCGACCTGGGAGATGAGGATGTTGGGCTAACGCCACCAACACCACGTATGAGGCAATCTAAATTTACCGATGAAGCAATGTTTAGTAGTGAGGATGGTTTTAGACAGCTCATGTCGCCGTCTCCGATTCCCGCACCTAGAGAGCCTGAAAACCTTTTTAATAGCAGTGAACCCAGCAATCAGAGTGATTCAAGGACATTAAACGCTTCGTCCAAAACGAAAGGTACTGAAAACAGTACAGTGGCAGCTAAGTCCACGAACGCATCCAGCTCAGATAATTACGTTCACCCAGTCACAGGAAAGCTATTAGATCCGAACTCACCGCTAGCCCTCGCTCTCTCTGCCAGGGACAGAGCCATGAAAGAACAAACACAGCAGCTTCCAGGCAAAGGAGACGCTGTTAAAGCTGACCTTAATAAACCACTTTACATCGATACAAAGCTGAGATCCAATATTGAAACGACTTTTCCTGTTACTGCTACTGTCACTAGGCAAAACACTCGTGGCCCGTTGAGACGGCAGGAGACGGAGAACAAGTATGAAACGGATGCCGGGAAAGAAAAGAAAGCTGAGGAGAAGAAAAACATGTTGATAAACATCGTGGATACTTCGCAGCAAAAGTCAGCTGGCTTGTTGATGGTCCACACTGTGGACACAGCCAAGTCAGATGATACGCCCGAAGATGAAGAGGAAAAGCAAGCTGAAATGGAACCGAACCCCGAAAACTCCCCGCCGGAGAGGCCAGAGGGGAGCGAGGAAGCGGAAGGTGAGCTGAACGTGCCTGCTGCGGCCGAGCCACCGGCGTCTCCCTGCAAAACCATCGTAGCGGCGGGCTCTGTCGACGACCCTGTCATCTTGCCGTTCCGCATCCCTCCACCACCCTTAGCGTCGGTTGATATTGATGAAGAGTTTATGTTTACTGAGCCACTACCACCCCCCTTAGAGTTCGCCAACAGCTTTGATATCCCCGATGACCGTGCAGCTCCCGGTTCGGCTCTAACAGACTTAATTAAGCAGAGAAAAAACGGCACGCCTTCACCCGCACCATTTGCCCCCAGCCAGTCAACAAATTCCTTAGACAGTAAAAAGCAAGTGGGTCTTTCAAACTGTTTGCCTGCCTCCTTCCTGCCACCCCCTGACAGCTTTGATAACGTCACTGACTCTGGGATTGAGGAGGTAGACAGTCGAAGTAGTAGTGACCATCACCTAGAGACAACCAGCACTATCTCAACGGTGTCCAGCATCTCTACCTTATCCTCGGAAGGGGGTGAGAACGTGGATACTTGTACAGTCTATGCAGATGGGCAAACATTTCTGGTGGACAAACCCCCAGTACCTCCTAAGCCAAAAATGAAGCCCATAATCAACAAAAGCAATGCACTTTACAAGGACGCGCTGATTGAAGAAACTGTAGACAGCTTTGTTATTCCTCCTCCCGCGCCGCCCCCACCTCCGATCAGTGCACAGCCCAACATGGCTAAAGTTGTCCCCCAAAGGACATCTAAGCTATGGGGTGATGTGACGGAGGTGAAAAGCCCAATTCTCTCAGGCCCAAAGGCTAATGTTATTAGTGAATTGAACTCAATACTCCAGCAAATGAACAGAGAGAAATCCTCAAAGCCAGGAGAAGGATTGGAGTCACCTACGGGAACAAAAACTGCAAGTGTCAGTACAAGGTAAAAGTAATTAACCAAATAATTTTCTTTTAAAGGCTTGATTTGTTTCCATCCCTTCACTAACTTCCCCTGTAAATCACCTAGATTAAAGAAGAAAGTGCTCTATCGTACATGTTTGCTTAATAAATAGTCTATGACAAATAATTTTACAGAGGGGAAGAATTTCCAGCGTTGTCAGCATTTTTGTAGTCTGCACCGTAGGATAGGAGCTTTCTCAGTCTTCTCCAGCTTCAAAGGCAGTTTCCACAAACCTCTCGGTTGTTTTGATGTGAGTTACTTAGATTTATTCTTAAGTAGTACTTTTCTCTTTACAAAAAAAAAAAAAAAATCTTTCAGATGTGGTGATAATTTAATTTTTCTTCAGTCCCATAACTTATTTTGGCTTCAAACAGGTAAAGAAGTGCTGTTTCCTAGGCTTAATTCACATTCACTGTGTGATGTCATTTGATTCATGCTGACACCTCTGCTAAGCCGCTTTATCATCGAGTATAAAGCCATCGTAGAAAAATCACTCCTTGAAATCACTTTGCACTATTCTTGTTATTACTAAGAGGTTAATTTAGCATCTCTACCACTTAGTATTATGGGATTTAAGTTCTTACTTTCTATTGCACGCCCTTGCTAGTGAGTAGTCTCTGCTGTTTGCAGGTTGAAGGACGTGGCTCATTTCTCCCAAGAGCAGTGCAATGTGTTTGCACAGAAGTGATTTGCAAAAGGTACTTAAGTGATAAGTAACTTACAGTAGCCAGACTCCATTGGGTAAATGTACAGGTAATTCTGCAGTCACATTTGTGTGGAATATGGATATAATACAATGAAATTCACACTTACCAAAAAAAGGGTGATTTTGTTAGTTTGTTGAGAGCCCCAGGTACTTATTTTTGTGGTGTGGAGTGGTTTGGCCTTACATACAGCAGATAAATGTACATTTTACTGAAGCATCGCTTATTGTTTGGCCTGGGCTGCTCCATAGAAATGCATTTTTTGCAGAGATGCAGTGCTGACTTTGTTTTTTTAAAAAAGATACCATCTAAGTAAATTTTGTTGGAAATGTTCTGCTGGATAATAACGAACTTGGCTTTTGAAAAACTACCGTTCTTTGCATGCATAAAGATAATTTAGTTTTAGGGGAAGGGTGGGTCTGTTAATTGCAAATGATTGCTCATTCAGAAAACGGTGTGATCAAAAGGCTCAGAGTCAGGTAGTTATATTATTTCCTGCAAGATGGAAGTGTTCAAACTGGTGACAGGGATGTATGGAAGCTCTCCAATTTTTAGAATGAAGAACTGAAAGAAAACCACTTATATTCTGCAATTCCTGTCAGTGGCACTTGACTAAACAGAGCAGAAATTGAGTTGTTGGTACAGGAAAAGCCTTAATACACCAAAAAAATTGCAGTGAAAACTGTACGAGGAAAACAATACATACTGGCTGCCTGATGAAGACAGTCTTTAAACAAAGTTAGCACAGCAACCCAACACTATATATCTGAGAATACCTCAGGCAAGCATAAAATCAATACTCGTGCACTAAGCTAGAATTTACCTGCCTTGCCTTGCAGATGACTCTTGACGGTTTCATTTAGTAGTATTTTTCTTATATCTTCAAGAATACTGTTTTTGCTAGAGCTCGATCGTCTGTCTTGTTAAGCTGTATGAACTTGTTGCCTCTAGCTTCATATGTATAATAGTATTTATCATCTTTTGTATTTAAACTGATGGTTATTTCCAGGTTACAGTAGAGATCTTTATCATCCCTATTTTATTAGTAAATAACTGAGGCTAGCAACTACAATGTATTGTAAATATATGTCAGACTACTGCATTTCTGAGAGGAAAATGAGAAGCAGAAGCAAATAGAGATACCTCTTTTTGTGAAAAGACATTTAAACAGAAAAGAAAATTGAAAAAATTACTATATCACTTCATTGTAGAAAAGCAAACTATCATGTGATCAAGAGTAATTCCATGTATGTTACATTTTAGCAAAAGATCTGACTTGGACAGTGTTAGAAGTTACACTGCTTTTCAGTCCTTTAGCTTTTTTAATTCTTAGAACTCATCTTTGGCAAATTACATAGTCTTTATTATGGAATTCCAAGACTCAGTTTGGAAACAGAACCACACACAGCATTACTCAAGGTGGCTGAAATCCTACTTCTTTCCTGAAAAGTAAACCCAAATGGCCGTGTTTACAAACTAGAGAGAGAATCTTTGGATATAACATTATTGAAAAACTTACGAGGTAATAAATAAGAAAAGTTGACAGTGGCACAGAGCAGCAAAAGAAAATGACCCTCCGCAGAATTCCCGGTGGGAAGAAAAGCTTAAGAGGGCTGTATTCTGTTTCCTTCTGTTTCCCAAACTGGTGTGATCACCTTATTTTTCGATCAAGCGCCAGAAAACTAGGTGAATTGAAGATAATAAAAATGATCAGGAAAGGTTGATCGGGATTCCTTTTTGAAGCTAAGTAAGAAATCAGAGAGAGCAGAAGAGATCCAACTACCCGCAGATATTTAAAGTATGTTTTAAAAGGTGCTACAGGCAATTCCTTTTCGTCTTAGCAGGAGTGAGGCAGAGGGATGTAAATGGGATGTAAATGAAGATGTTCACTTGTCACAAGTCCTGCTTGGAACCCAGCGGTGGGTGGTTTGTTGGGTGGTGTCTGCCTGTGCCCGCTTCCCGACTGCCCCTGGGGCAAGGCTGGCACCTTCTCCGCTCTCTGAGCTCAACCACGTTCCGGGGACGGATGAGAGAGGATTGATTTCGGAGCTTGATAAAGAGTGGGAAAGAGGGAGCACGAGGCTAATAGCAAAATGCTCCCATTTCTTTTCCTTGTGCTATGTATGTTTATGCCCTGAACCCCCTGCATTAAATTTCAGTTCTGTTCTCAGAGGTGCCTGCATAAAAGGGATGGGTCCATGGTAAATGCTTCCCAGACAAAGATGCTGTTTTTTACTACTTTTACTTCTGCCTTATCTTTTAAAAAGTTAAATAAGTGACAGCCTTTCTATCCCAATCACATGACTGACACGATTTTTTACAAAGCTGTCAAATATTATGACCAACAAATACCATCTTGCCAAAATTCCAAGTATTAAAGCTAATATTTAAATTTTAAAGCTAGAAATCTTAGAATTCCTTAATTTTTTTTCTAATACTATAAAGCCTCGGCCAACCAATTGTAGAGCTTGTGGCCCTTTTCTGTGAGGTAGCATTAGGGAGCAAGGATTTTTAGCTCACGAAAAGCAGGGATTTTGCTAAATTAAAGACCAACTCGTTAGCTCTGCTAAAGGGAAAGTGATAAAAAATGAGTGCGCCTGTTCATATCCTTCAGCCAAAGAGAAGTATTGGGAAGTGTTATAAATAGGAACATTGTTCACAGGCTCACTTGGGTTATGTTCACAGCACTAGCAGCCTGAGGAAATTAAAAATATATACATGTTCATTGGGACGTACATGAAGTTATAGCCCAGATAGCAGTCTGAAATATTGCTAGGAGTTACTTTTGCACGGCCAGTAGACACACAGCGGCAGTTGCCAGGTTAGGGTAGCATAGAGGTGAATGAAACTGTAGATAGTGGGGTAATGGCTTGTGACAGAAACCCATAAAAATACTTTCTTTCCATGTTTTTGATAAATGAGGATTAGGAGGAGATTTTTCTATAGTACTGAGCAGCGTTTCGCTCTCAGTTATTACATTAAAAAACGACCCTAGTCTTGCTTTTTTGCTCTGCACATTGCCTTAGCAGTAATTTTACACGGTGTATTTATAGTTTTCCGAGGTTCTTATGGAGACACCGAGTTTCAAGATTTTTAAATAGAGCATGGAAACGTTTGACTGGAAACCATCTGCTTCTCAGTGGCAGTGACCAGCCGTGGGATAGGAAAAAGGAGACTGGTAGGGGAAGGAAAAAGAGGAGGAAGTGAAAGGATGTGCTTCCTTACTTTCTACTGTTAAAAGCATAATTAAAGCGTTTGATCATCTGGTCTGAGACCAGAGCTAGTCCCACTCCCAGTTCTGGTCATCATTTACTTTATGAATGGGCACCTCAACACAAGAGAGATCTCGAGGTGCTGGAGCGAGTGCAGAGAAGGGCAACGAAGCTGGTGAAGAACCTGGAGAATAAATCTTATGAAGAGCAATTGAAGGAGCTGGGACTGTTTAGTTCGAGGAAGAGGAGGCTGAGGGGAGACCTCATCACTCTCTACAACTACTTGAAAGGA
>JAOXJM010000041.1:64984614-64996585 GCA_026413425.1 Tringa solitaria | reverse complement strand
TACCCTCCAGCAGATCAACACTCCCACCCAATTTGGTGTCGTCTGCAAATTTGCTCAGAGGATGAAAGAAAATCAGAGGATGAAAGAGAGGATTTCATCCTAGACGATGAAATGAGGAAGAAGTAAATAGATACAACTGTTAATAAGTATTAGAAACAACAGTTGTTTTGCTTCACTAGTTTGCCTGCCTCCAAAACTTCAATTACTTTGCCTACATTTTTTGCAGTGGTCGTGGTGAAATTAGAGCATACAAAAGGGATTTAGTTACATGTATCTGAGGGTACATAGGCATTTGTTTTTCAAACAGCAGAAATGACAGGGCTAGGAAAACTAAACTTCAGGACTATTAATATCAGCTGTGCTAAGACAGCATTTTCAGGCTCTTCTTACTGCCACTATCGACAGTAGCTGTCTTTGTGTCACAATTTTGATTATGTTGCACATTCAACATTACAGGCCTTACTTACCTTCATGATCTAAAGGGGAATTTCAGTGCTCCCTTCTGAAATTCAGCTGCATGCATCCAGCTGTACTCCCCACCAGGAATCCATCACATGTCACAATCAATCAGTTATTTTTTTGCTTTTGTGAAAAGTGCTAGTTCTCATGGTCAAGCAGAAGTTTTACAGGAAAAAAACCTGAATACATGAATTAAAAACCCCTCTGAAGCATATCCCTTTTTCTCTATACCTCTTATTGTAAACAAATGATAATGTATTTTGCCATCACAAAGTCAGGCTTGTCCAGTCTCAGAGCTCTGACACTTTACCATCTTTCTCAGCAGCATGGGTTAAATCATGACAACAGAAAGAATGGGCTAGTTCGTAGCCAGTCTCTTAGAATAGCACAAGAGAATGATTTAGGTTGAAAGGGACTTGTGGAGGTTGGCCCTGCTGAGGGAGGGCGAGCCTTGGAGTGAGATCAGTTGCTCAGGGTCATCACAGACATGAAGTCAAAACATGTCTATTTGACAGGATAAAAAAAAAATCGAAAGAAGTACAGATGAACTTCTGCTGAAGCAGTGCTTAATTCATCTGACTCATTTGACAAAAATTAGAAACAGTTAAAAATAATTTTTGACATGAGGAAAGATAGGTTATGAAACTAAACCAATTTATTTTTGCCATTTTCTTTATATCTTTTTTTCTTATATACCAAAGTCTAATACTTTTATCCTGAGAGTTGTTTTTTAAATCTCTGTAGTTTAAATCAGAAAAAAAAAAAGCAAGCCTTGAGATAAACACTGAGGTAGAAAAGAAAAATTTTATTTTTGGATTGTCTTTTAAAGAAGGTCTGTTAATTAGGCTAGTTCTGCCTACCTTGTTAGCACCCATTCAGTCCATCTGCTCCAGGTTACTTTGTTTCTCATGTTTCTCAGACCTATTAAATCTCTCTCAGATTTGTCTTTTTCTATTGAATGTATGCTAACTGGTTGAATTGATTATTCCTGGGTTTCTCCATGAAGTGTGTGATGAACTGTTGAGCATTTCCCATTGGAAGACAAGCAGCAGGTGGCACATGATACATGCCAGAAAGCAGAGGGATAGACTTTCTTAGTCCTACAGTTATGCATTTTTGAAGTTGCAAGACCTTAAAAGTTCATCAGTCAAAGATACCCTGAAGGAATGAACATGAAAATTTCATTATTCCAATTAAAAAATATGAAATTTTGGTTTTATTGCTTGGGTCCAACCATCTCTCTGTTAACACAGGGTGCAGTCATAAGACTACTATCTGTGTCTCAGGCTTTGTGCCTGGTAAGAGGTCATTAATAATCAAATGCAGTGACATGGTTCATCATGGCTATGTCAAGTTGCATTTTTACTGGTAACTGAAGGTTTTATGACTCCAGGACTCACAATTTCTGGGAGCTTAAGCCAAAGTTTTTTTCTAGCACTTGATTACAGCCTTGTAAAGTCAGCAGCTTTGACACTGCTTAAACACTGGATTAAGAATTAGAAGGTCTTGTTGACTCAATTTGACTATGGAACAGGTTAACTTAAACTCCTTGTATCTCATCCTTCCTCTATAAATGGGACGTAATATTTACCATCCTTCCATAAAAGACTATTTTAGATGATGGTTAAAGACTTCCACAGAGCTGTTTGGTGTTAAAAATATCTAGTATATTGCTACCAAATAATCAGTCTAGTCTTGTCTGCTAAGCCTGACATCAAGAATAAATCTACCAGCAAAAAGTTAAATAAAAAACCCCACCTAGGTGACCCTTTACTCTATTCATCCATCAGCAGGGAAGTAAACAGTTTGTCTGTAACTGCCTGTCTCACTTATCTATTAGAGTCTATTTGTTCTTCCTACCCTGTAATTACTGCATTGGATGTGCTGAAATATCCTCTGATTCACATTCAAACTATTTTCAGAAACACCCTTTAATTCTGGCATGATATTTCATTGCTCAGTAAATATGAAGAGGTGCTCAAGATTTACTTTATTACAAAGTTCTGGATAGCACTGTGAACTTATCGCTGTGTGACGTTCCAGTTTGGCAGCAACGAAAAACTGATTTCCTGCATAATCTGAATGCCAAGAGCTGGAGGCAGCAACAATAGGAGGCACAAACGTGCCTCTCCCCAGTAATAAGAAACTAAGTCAAGGCAGTCCCCCTTCAGTGGGATACTCTCACTTCTTCTGACATTGTCTCTTTATTATGAGTTACAGTTTTATTTTTAACTTTAAAAAAAACCAAACCACCACATTTAGACTTTTTAAATTCCATGTTTCTATAGTTTTGATCATTTCACACCTTGTCCTTGTGCCTTAAGCGTGATGAAGGGAGATCTAGCTGGCTGCCTGAGGTGGGCCAGATGTTAAGACTGTGAATAAACTTCCCTTGCAAAGAAGTTAATGGAGGTGACCTAAAAGGATGGCTGATTGCCTGGTTGCATCACACACTCTGAGGCGAAGATGGTGAGCACATGAATGAACCCCATCTTGGAGCATGGAGCAGCTGTACCTGCTCTCTAGAGAAGCTTATTGCTCATATATGCCTGTGGTTTCCTGGGTGTCCGTCTAACTTGTTTGTGAGACCACACAGTTTTAATTCCCATCCCCAACTAAAAGGCAATAAATGAGGAGACTCAAAGGTTTGTTGGATGCCAGAAAGTGTGTAGCATCTACTGGGGGATTTAGGAGGACAGTGCTAGTTTCTGTGCCTAAGCAAGCTGAACCAAGGTGTCCCTGATGCCAGAAGAAATATAGATGTGTTTCCCTATCTGTACCAAGAGCAGGAGAGACAGTACAGGAGAGGCTTTGTACAAGAAGACGAGAGTACACCACATCCAGATTTTTGGCCTAATACACTTTCCTGGTAAACATTTTAAAAACTGTCAAGTCTTGGGGTACGTCGTGTGTGTTGTTTTTTTTTTCCCCGCTAAGAAGCAAGGACTTGTGTTACAGTTTTTACACATGCAGGAATGATTAAGTTCAAAGAAGAACAAGATCTCAGTGTAAGATTTTGGGATCATTTTTCAGTTCTGAGCCATACACCATACATTGCCATTGGGAAGTTAATGGTGTAATGGCTTTTTTTTTCTTTTAACTTGCCTTCACCTTTTTATTCTTCCTCTAATATTTCTGGAATATTGTGCTAACCTTGCTTTAGCATTATTGGATGTACGCTGTAATTTACTACTAGAACTGACAGGTTGCTTCTGGGGATTTCTGTGTACAGGGTTTTGATTTAAAAATAGAGTAGTGAAAGGTTACAGGAAAAAAAGTATAGCAAAACCCGTGCCAAGGCAATTCATTACTTCGAGGACAATTTTTTTTCCTTACCCTAGTGTTCTTTCAGAAAACAGATTTCAATAAATGTTGAGTGTACATATGAATTGGTTGAGTAACACGATGGTACAATTACCCCAACTTTGATGAGGAAAGAAAAAATTCTGTAGTGCTCAGAAATCTACATTGCTTCTAGTAACAAAAATGAAACAAAAAATACATACAGGACTTTGAAAAAGTCAACAATATTCTTTACAATATTATCACTACAGGTTCTTGAATGAAGGGTAATGACATTATATGCAGGTGTGAGTTGCTTATCATACTTTCAGGAAATGTGTCAGACTTAAAAGTATGAATAAATGTTAAAAATTTTTTAAAGGACTACAACAGCATTTAAAACTGTTATAAGAAAGCTGGGTTTTACTTTCCTTTAAGTAACATATTTTCCTTGGATGCTGTTTTGTTTTAATGAGCACTGACACTTAAGGAGCATTTTATTGTCCTCCCTGCTGTCAGTCTATTCACATGAAGCATGCTTAAGTTAAAATTCTGGCTCTTGCCAGTTATAACTGACCTTATTTTCTTAGAAAAAGACATTTTCACTCTTAGTTGAGACGTGTTGACTTACTTTTTTGAAAACTCTTTTTACCATGAACATACTTCGAGTTATTATGACTAAGATAATGAAAGGAATTGCATATTATGCCTGTTTTCTGGATTACTCAAATAAAGACTATTAAAAATGTATCCAACTTAGACTTTAACTTTGCAAGGGTTTGTTCTTTATTAAAGTTACGTTTCTAATTCTTTTTAGCTTATTGATTTAAGATGAATGGCTTTAAATGCTGATTAAGCCCAGGTTGCTTATATCGGTTAAAGCTTTCTTTCACTTATCTCCTTGGCTGTTTCTATAATCTGAAGTGAAATGTAGCCCTGTTTAAAGTTGCTCTAAAATAATATTCTCTACTAATTACTTTTCATTCAATATTAGATACCAACAGGAATGAATGGAAGAGTCTAATTAAAACAGAGGTAGTGTACAATGTTATTAATATTAAAATATTAAATACAAAATGCCTGACAAGTATGAGAAAAATGAGTTCAAGAGTTAAATAGTGCCTTGGGAATGAAAGAAATTTTAAAACTCTTCATTGCTGTCTATTTCCTTTTTCCTTGATCCACTTCTTTCCCCTTAATCAAAAGCTATTACTTCTAACAGAATTTAGTCAGGAGAGGCAAAGATGAAACATAAATACTGAAAGACTTACTACCTGCAAGCTTAAACAGCTTTGATGTTTTTAACTGCCTATTAACACTAAATCAAAAAAACTGAAGTAAAAAGTAAAGCAGGTAAATAGTATACAAGACTGCAAATTTAGGCAGTTTAATTTGTAAGTTTTTCTGTTTGGTTTGTTGTTAGGTTTGCTGTTGGTTTTCCCAACCACATCCTGAGCTGCATCAAAAGAAGTGCATCCAGCAGATCAAGGGACGTGAATCTGTCCCTCTACTCTGCTCTGGTGAGACCCCACCTGGAGTACTGCCTCCAGCTCTGGAGTCCTCAGCACAGGAAGGACGTGGACCTATTGGAACAGGTCCAGTGGAGGGCCACGAAGATGATCAGAGGGATGGAGTACCTCTACTATGGTATGAAGACAGGCTGAGAGAGTTGGGTTGTTCAGCCTGGAGAAGACTCTGAGGAGACCCTATAGCAACCTTCCAGTATCTAAAGGGGGCCCACAGGAAAGATAGGTCGGGACTCTTTATCAGGGAGTATGGTGACAGGACAAGAGGTAATGTTTTTCAATTGAAAGAAGGGAGATTTAGGTTAGGTATCAGGAAGAAATTATTTACTGTGAGGGTGGCAAGACACTGGAACAGGTTGCCTAGAGAAGTTGTGGATGCCCCATCCCTGGATGTGTTCAAGGCCAGGCTGGATGGGCCTTTGAGCAACCTGCTGTAGTGGAAGGTGTCCCTGCCCATGGCAGGGGATTGGAACTCAATGATCTTTAAGGTCCCTTCCAACCCAAATCATTCTCTGGTTCTGACCCCCTCCCCCAGGAGGCTGTGCCTGCGCTCGAGCATTGGGAGGCATCGGCATGGTTGCCCCCAGGTAAACACGGACCCGTGATGCACGGGGGCTTCTTTCTCCTTACCTTAAAGCACCTGGTCAAACCAGGTCTCTCTACAAGATGTATTTCATGTTAGATGAAAGTTACCGAAATTCCAAGTGATGGACATCGTGAAGCATCTGGTGAGGCCTGGTCCACCATGAGCCTGATCCACCACAAGTTCCTTTACCAGCATTCCTGCTAGCAAGAACATAAATTAGGACAAACAAAGGCACCTGGGCACCATTCAGAGGCATTTCAACCTCCTCCCCTCCTTGATTGACTGTTTATTGCCCAGTCATGTGGTTTAGCCATGGGGCTTATAAAAGAGAAGGACTGGGAGGTGGGATGGTTTTCACCTCTCTGTCAGGAAGAGCTGGGGTTAGAGGTCTCAGGCTGGAAGTCTCATCCTTTCTTTGCGCTGTTTCAAGGTAAGGATTTTAAATTTCAACATATTTTGCTTTAATACTTTTGTTTGTTTGTTTTCTGTTCTTCCTCCAAGCTGTCTGGTGCTGGGTCATATCATCCTCCTTCACCTTAGAACAGAAGTCATCAGGGCAAATACTGGGGTTGGGTTTTTTGTTTAGCTTGTATGCAAAGATAGCAGAAAGCTTGTAGCAAATTTCCATAAAGCCTAAGAGTCCAATTTTTAGCAAAACATACTGATTTTTATATTATTATTCTTTCCACCATTAAATAACAGAGAAAATAAACTTTCTAACTGGAGGATGCCCCATCAGATGGGGGAAATGCTGCCTAGTTAAGCACAGTAACAAATCCTGTGAAGAATGGCTTTCAGAGATTCGAAAGGCAAAACCAATACTCAGAAACAGAAACTGAGGTGTGATTGTGGGTGATTCACTGTCCCCTAAAGGGCAATGGAGTGAGCTATTGGTAAGTCCACCAGTGTTGCCATCCAGTTGGATCTGCTCCTGCTTGTATCTGTGAGCGTGCATTGCTCAAATCCTGACTTCAATTAGGATTTGTCTTTTTTACTCGCTACCTAAGTTAGTAGATAAAGCTCCAGCTTATATTTTGGTGATTTTCATTTGGGAAGGGTGGGTATTTGTACTGTCACATACACCTGACTATTAAAATCAGAGACAAATGTTAGAAGAACAATGTCTGCGCAGCAGTGCTAACGAAGGGCAGGATTCAAGCAACCATTTCTAATATGTTCAGAGGCCTTCAACACAAATAGCATTTGTCTTTATAATATGGATACTTACAACTTCAATGCAAGAACATTTGAATTTGGATCTCTTTGTAGTTTTCAGCTAGAAAAGCCAAAGGCCAAACTTAACATCTAAGGTTTACCGAAGGAAAAGGTTACTCAAGTGCAAATTAGCAGTAATGCAATTTTAAAAGCTGTAGACTTGGGTAGAATGAGCCCACTGGAGAATTTGTTTCCAGATTCCAATGGAAATAACACACAATAGTTAGTAGAGAAATGTTATTATAAACTTGGAATGCTCCCAGCCCGTATTTGAGTTCTTATATTGCTACATTAAGAAGGATTTTGATTGCCTTAATTCTTATCAGTGCTTTGTTGACCACATTAAGGTTTCTTGCACTGTTGGGCAAACACAAGGGAACCACAGAGGCTTAGTTAATTAGGATTATTTTTTTTCCTGGCTGGCATAAATAGATGAATTCAGGGTAAGGTGATAAGTGCAGTAGTTTATATTTTACCAGAAATGGTAAGAGCACTCGGTGTGCCTGGGAAGAGTAACTGAAGTTGAGTGTAAAGCTCCTAACGCTTTTCAGGGTGGTGTCCTGGGCTGTTTGACACAAACATGTACATTTGACTAATAGCAACATTAATAATGTTAGAAGTAGTAGAAATGTAAACAAAACATGTAATTATCTAGTACCATGTAGGTTAAATGAACATACGTTGCTGAGGAAAATTAGGAAGCGGGTGAGCTAGGACATGAACCAGTGTGCTTGGTGAGAAGATGGCCAACAGACCCAAGAAATGTCACCTGGGGACAGAACTACCCTCTCCTGCTGTCCCTCAACATGGCAGCAAGGGAACATCAGCTGGTTCTGCACATAAAGTGCTTACCTTTGGTTTAGTAGGAGAGGGCAACTTGGCTTTTCTTGGTTTCTACCATGAAATATGAGAGCTCTGATGATGGTTGTTGAGAGGATGAACCCACCAGTGAAACGAAGAGCTGCTCTTTGGCTCTGGATCCAGCAGAGAGCGACTCTCTTTCTTCCAAAGTTTCAGCAAATGTCTATTCCTGTCCAAGATTCAACAAAACACCTAATGTGATTTTTAAGAATATCTATGTACTTCTACTGACCTACCTGAAGTTTAGATTGTTGGATGCTTTGCTTTCAGAGAAAGGCCAATAATTAGTGGTACTAGGCACTGTTAGGTACAGTTTCTCACTGGTTTTTATTCCAGAAAACCAAGACCTTTAAATTAAATCTTTTACATTAAACACTAGACTGTGGACCTTCCTTACAAAATCAACATGACATCACTTGCACTTACAGCAACTACTCATCAGAGATGACTGTAGCTCTAAATATGATTATGTAACAGAGATATCAACTACAAGGTTGGCCAAAAGAGCTTCTGAAAAATCAAAACTATGTGAACAGTTGAGGGTAGGGTTGCCTCACTTGACTTCTCTCTCACAGTGGTATCATCCAGCAACGGGTTACCCATCCCATCTCTGTGACATCTCTGGCTGTTACAGCGCTACCCAGGGACTTTGTATTAGCCCAGCTACTTGCCAGTATCTAAACCCCACTCCTATCATGGTTTATCTTGCCAAGGAAGGAGGCTACAGCACAGCTGTGGCCAGGAGCACACAGAAAGGACGGCGGTGCTTCAGCACAGGACATCCTGGGCAAACCAAGCTCAAGCATTAAACCACTCTCACCGTTGCTCTCCTTTACCAAAAGTAGGAGATGTGAAACAGGAACTCCAGATGCTGCAGGAGGACACCAGCAGGCAGAGGGAGGCACAGAGGACTCTGTTTATCAACCGGAGCTTTCTTCAGATCACAGTGTGACAAACAGGAGGACAACTGGCAGAACAAACACAGTTTAAAGCAGTCACCCAAACAGCTGTAACAGCATCTGCTTTCACCAGGAGCATTTTTAGAGGCAAAAATGCCCCGTGTGAGTAGATATAACTGAGCACCTAGAGAAGCCCAACTAGTTGAAGAAGGAAACGGGTCAAACAAGTTAGCAAATGCTGGTAGCCAAGGGAGGGCAGAGTGAACCATCTGGGCAGGGCTTGCAGGTTCAGAACACACTTACGTGGGGGGCTGGCAGCACCCACAGCAGCGGCCAGAGGAGGTGATCTCACGCTGGAGAAAGGGAGGAGGCACCACATGGCAGGGTGGCATCATGCACACCATCTCTGGCAAAAACATCACATCAAAGGACACCAGGCACACGGGACCCAGCAGCACCTATAAGGAAAAGAAAAGCCTCAGGGTGACAGGTTTTCTCTAAGGCAAAAGAAATTGCTTTACGTGCAATTTAGGTCCTACCTTACGCTGCTGCACCGAAGTGAAGCTCTGAAGGCTCACCTGGGTTAACCCTCTGAAGGCTGTTATGAGGAGGAACCATTCTGTGAGTGCCTGAAACGCTATGCCAGTTCTCTCATCCGGTGAGGAACCTCTGCCACAGGCCATGAAGCAGTCTATGGGATGGCACAGTAGCTCCAATGCCACTGAATAAGCCAGCAGCTGTGGAGTAATTTGTTCATGCAGTAACTTATGCTGAATTTGAACACTCATCAATTACTCTATAGAGCTATAAAAATACTATGGACTCCTTTTAGGCTACTGTCATCCCCTGAGCTTAAGATTTTGAGGATTAATACACCAAAAAAATTATTTTTTAACATTTTTCCATGCAGAGGAATGATGCAGGCACAAGGTGGATGCTGGCATTATACTTACTCCTGCCTCAGTGCCTCCGGCGTGAGCTCCTACATTTGACTTCTTCCTGGGCTGGTTTCCAATCATGGATGTCATTGAAACAAAATATTTCTTTATCCAGTTAAAAAATTCTAACAATCCTTCAGTGAAAGCTTTACTAGGCTCAAAACAATGAGGAAAATTGCTATTAATAAAAACTATAAGTTTTTTTCCTGATATTTTCACAAGTAGTCTTAGCAATAGTAGTATTATTTAGCCTCTTCGGCCTCGTTGCCAAAACAGGCAAGAAAGCAAATTGTGTAATTTCTCTAAAGCTTTTGTAGACATAGACTCACATACTTTTCAAAATAAAGATCAATTAAATCAGATTCTTAGTGATGCCCCAGCTCCTGAATTGGCGCTAGCCTGAGGTTTATCCTTCACTTAGGACTCCTCTTGCAGTGGAGCTTCCCGTCTCCGTAACTCACTAACCTTGTTTAGCTTTGAGCTGTCAGTATCTCTGACATCTTGCAATTGTGCAGTACGCTGCACCACCTCAGCTGGAACCCAAAATCGGGAATTAAACTCTGATTTTGTGGCAAGCTGTACCAGAGCACCCTGCACCTCTTTGTAAGGTTCCCTTGCTGTGTGCAGGGCGCTTTCCAGGCAGTCTTTCCAGATGCATTGCCCCTTTTCTGTCTGAGCTTCCCAGATTCTGGGACAAACGTGTCAAGGAAAGCTATTTTGCTCAATTCAAATCCCCTTTCTGGAAGGCATCCAAGGCAGCACTCCGGACTATTTAGTGTTGCACGGTCAAGATCGATTTTTTTTTTTCTTTTCCTCTTTCCATGGACTAATACATCCTTTTCCCTTTTGCCAACTTCACTTTACGGCAGCGTCCGTAAATCGCGGTAGGAGCAGCGCCTTCAACGTGATGAGGATTTGAGGAAGCTGCTTCAAATTTAGCAAAAAAAAAAAAAAATAAGCAGCCCATCATTAGCATCCTGTGGATGCTTAGATACGGACAAGCAGGGAACAATATGCCTACGTTATTGCAGCCTGAATCTTGAAGGCTCCACACCCCACTATGATGCTGAAAGCCTGCAGCGAGGTGAATACTAACTACAGGAGGTGGCAGCAGCTCTTGAACTTCATGCTACGAGGAATCCACTCGCTGGTTGTGTACGAAACCCTTGTGGGCTGTGCTTTGAAAGCTCCAATTACAGGCTGGAGTCTCTCGGAAAATCATAGGTGCCTTCAGTCTGCCTTTGCAGAAGCTCTCATCTAAAAGTAGGGGCTTCAGATAAATATCCTTGGTAACTAGCGTTTGCTCTACTTGATTGAAAAGGGACTTTTAAAAATGAGAATGTGCCGAGATGATTGTGACGGTTGACCTTCCAGGTTCAGGAAAAAAAAAAACCTGCAGGGGCCTCGCACACCACAGGCAATAAGAAACGTTGCTGGTGTGTGTTTTATCTGAGCCAAACCACCTCTTCTGAGCAACCTCCCTGGGCTTCAGTTTGCAATTTCCCCTGCCTCCTGCTCTCCTTCCCTGGTTAAAAGTCAAAACCCAGTTAGGTTGATTCTTGCTATTGAAAGTCTAGTCAAAATTAACAAGTTGGTAATGGCCCATTGCACATCAAAACCTACCAAAATACTCCACAGCTTCAAGGCTTTATATAAAATAAATTGGATGCGGGTGCCTTCTTCACCATCCTCTAAAGCCTGCCATCTGTGCAGACTAAAAATAAAGCAGCAGCTTAAGGAGAGGTTTGATAAAATGTGTCCAAGAAATGCAATGGTAAAGCTCTGCCAGGCTCTTGAGATGACATTGAGATGCTCACCCTGTGCTGCTTCATCACCCTCCTCCTTCAGCCGGCCTCTGCCTGACCCGGTCCATGGGGTAACACCGACGTCGTAAGAGGGACCCAGCGTTGGCCAAGAGCTCTTCCCCATGAGAGCAAAGTTGCTGCCAAACTGGCAGGAAAGGCAGAGCTAATTCAGGCAATTTATTCAGTGAGTAAAAAGGCGGCAATTAGCTACCTACAATTAACATGAGAAGATCCTCAGGCACAAAGTGGGACCAGTGTACACATGTTGGGAAATAGCATCGGTTTGTAAGACATGGAGCTCTCCCTGCGCTCTATCGGCAGCCACTGGAGCCCTGCAGTGGGAGATGTTTTTTCAGTGGTGCCCAGTGACAGGACAAGAGGAAATGGGCACAAACTTGAA
>JAOXJM010000041.1:64949898-64970963 GCA_026413425.1 Tringa solitaria | reverse complement strand
AGGATTTGGGGCCAAAGCCTTACCAGCTTCTATTGGCTTGGTCTTCTGGTAAGTTGATGTTGGTTTCTCAATATCTTCAAAAGTTGCTGCATTCTACCAATACAGATAGTTGATACAAAAAGAGTGCAGTTAAAAACCACAAATACGTCAAGACATTCAGAGAGATTTAATCTGTGACATTTTAGTGTGATATTGCCCCTATGGCTTTTTTTTTTTTTTCAGAACACAAAAACAAAATCAGGAAGAATCAAAACGTGACAAGTGGAATAATTCTTTCTGTTAAGTCAAACTACATAAGAATTAATCTACAGGGACAGTTTTAAACACAAGTAAATCCTACTAATTAAAAAAACGTGGTTTATGAATAGATCACTCATCAAAACTGAAAATGAGGCACTGTCCAAAACATCTATCGTGCAGATGTTTCTGTTCTAATCCACATTATGCAGCATTTCTACCAAGGTAAAAGTATCCAGTTCCCTTAAAGAAGCAGATACTGTTAGAATAGAGGGAGTATTTTGAGAACAGTATTCAAAAACTGGGGTTATTTTTAAATGAATGGTCTTGAGTCCTGAAGCCACAAGCAAAAAAATCCTACAGACTTTCAAACTCCTCTACTTTCTCACTTTTAAGTGTCCTACATAAAGCTGAGAGTAAATTTATTCAGTAGATAAATCTCAGTGAGGACTTTTTAATCTTCTCTTAAACTTAAAAATGGAGAGGTAAAAAGAAGGTATCAGCTGCCTTACCCTCCACTGTTACAGAATACTAAACCAAAGTCTCCTAAAGAGAAGGTCCCTCATAATCAAAGTGGGCAAAGTTGGTAGATATCAGACACCTATTTTAAGCAGTCCACTCAAAGGATAGCCTCAAAATATATGGCATTAACCAGTTGCTAGAAGACATGACTGAAATTGTGGAATTAATGAATTTTCTCATTCTTTCACATAAACTTTGCTATCCTTTTATTTCCATGCGTCAGTTTTCCCTCCTTAAATATATATATATATATACACTACACATATGTACACACACACGTGTCTATTAACTGGCATCAGCTCTGTGTGTATAAACTTGACTTTGAAAGAATTAGGAAAGGAAAGAACTCTACTGTTAGACTGGAGAAGTATCCAGAAATAAAGAGCTGAACTCTACAGATCTAACCAGACTATTTTGTATCCTTACAGACTATTTAAGTCATGGCTCTTTTAAGCAAATTACCTTATCCATCCGATCTTTCTGTACACCGTACTTCCCACCAAATCCTTTCGAATAATCTAAAAGCAGGAGAAAGAGGTTAGAGTAGGGAGTTTGTTGTCCCTCCCATCTTTCTGCCAAATGCAAAGAGCCATCTCAAATGCAAATAGCCATTTCAGCTGCATGCAGAGATACAGTGACAGCCGCCAAAGAAAATGCAACTTGTTTTTTGATGCAGAAAGGATACATAACTGCAAGAGCCTTCAGGTACACCAGCAGATGACAGATTGTGGGCCACATGCATTCTCTGAGTAAACATTAAGCTGAGGACTGATAAGGTAACAAGCAAGGAATAAGGGATGAGCCCTTCTAATGCATCACTTCTGTAACACAGCCTTTCACAGCACCAATTCTTAGCCCTCTGCAGTAATGGTATAACCTAAGCCATTTCGCTTTGCTCAAAGGAGCAATACCCAGTCTTCGGTGACCACAGAGGTGTTTTATTCTCTTTAACTTGGCAAATTCTATGAATGGCAGGAAAATGTAACAAATTTCTCATCCCAGTGGATTTAGTCGTGATACTCAACTGATGAATATTAAAGTCATTAGTAATAACTCCTGTTCTAGATATGGAAAGGGGCAATTCCACCAGACAGCACGAGCCTGCAACAACTCACCACCACAGAAATGGGGTGGCCGTATTATTCCGTAGCACCCCTGAGCTGCACACTCTTACTCTCATCTCATGCTGACTCCAGCACTTGTTACTCCAAAATCAGTTTAAACTCACTAGTGGCATTAACAAAAAAAAACAAGAAATAAACCCCAACAAGAGTAGCTTTCTGCTCTTTCTAGTGAGTGTACTCAGAGTCAGCACAATAGAAGCGGCAAGAATGTGTGGCTGGAAAAACACCTCTTTCTGGTGGCAGTGAGCTGTAGGAATGTCCCCTTAGACTCTGGAGATGGACAGGCTTTCCTACACGTCCCTGGAATACAATTATAATTACTCCTTCTTCTCTCAGCCCCAAAAGCACTTGGGTCCCCTAAATCAGCTATTTTAGTGTTTGTACTAGGGCTCTGCTAAGGCACATCTGACACTCTAAAAGTTTGAATTTGTGTCACTGTAGCAAAGAAAAATATTGACTACCAGAATGAACAACCTCATTTTCTTCAGCTTTGTATGTATTTTCAGCCAGAATAAATATACTACACTTACATTTTCCTGATCCAGACTTCTCACTTTAAGATAACGGAAAACCAGGAATTCATGGTTTGTACCCCAACTATTTCACAATGAATAAAGAGAGCATTATAACAGTATTTGCTCACCCAAGAACCACAAACATTCCCTACTTCTTGTTTTAAAGACTACAGTAATTTTAAAATGATCTTGCCATAACCCATTGCTTGTTAAAGGTTACATGCATGGTCCTTACCGGAATATTTTCCCACCAATTTATCTAGGCAAAACTTCACATTTAGACTCTAAAACTGGTAAGCACGACGTCATTAACATCATACTAATAATACTAGACACAGTACTGTCGTTATTATCACAGTGTATGTATAACTATTGACTAAATGCATAATGTTGTAGAGCTAACTAAACATTGGATATCCATTTCCTGAATACAGGCTTGCTTTATGCAACATTTTAAGAATAAAATGGAAGAACATTGCTAGATCATGTAGAAATAGAAGCGCAAGAAAGTGTCCGCACATTACTAGCATCAATCTACTCAGACAACTATTTAAGACTGTGTGAGAAGTGGCTGCACTGTTAAGAAAGTAACAAGTGAAAACGGTGCCTTGTTGAGATTCATGCTTGGCTAGTTTCTCCTTGTAATCAAACCCCACAGCAGATGGGTCCTGCCTTTCTGTCTGTACACCAAATTTCCCTCCGAAACCACTCTTATAGTCTGAAAAAGCCACATGTAATAAATTAAAATGAAGGGAGGAAAATAAAGAAGTTTAGTCAGAGACACTCAAAGTAATTTTTGCAGTATTTCTCAATTACCAATAATTTCGGATGGTGGAAAAAAAAATACTCAATACATTTTTGTAAGAGTAAATTCAAAAGAAGTTTCCACTTGAGATTAAGAAGAGGTCAACATGATTTATCAGACATAAGAACACCATTCTGAAGTCACAGAAAAAAAGCACTTCTCAACATTTGTCATACATACTGCATAATGCACTTGCATTTGATCAAAATTATGAACACAAACACACACATAGTATATTCACCAAAACAAAACAACATACAAAAGGATACGAGAGAATAAAATGAGCTTCCTTCATCATTGTGGTTAACATTTGTACACTACAGATCTGATTTTTAAAGAGGTGTTAAGACAGGGTCCACAGAGACTATCCTTCAGATATTATTATACAGCACTGTTTAAAGGAAGAAGGAATATTCCTGCTGTGTCACAGCTTGAGGAAAAAAAGCTCAGCTAAGAGTTGTGGCCATTCCTTACTACAGCCTTAGAACAGCCATGTTAATATATGATATAAAATAAGGGCAGAAAAAAAGGGCTGCACATAATCATCTCACAACAGATCTGCTGGAGCATCCAACAGCACAATAATCCGAGGATCATTTTTGATTTCATTTTTTAAAAATATATAATAAATTAATTAAATTTCTTTAAGTTAAGAGTGGTGACAGGCAGAGGGCTGGGGAGCAATTGGTAATTTGCAACTTTTCTTCTGGGTACCAGTATTTCATAGGAATAGGTACCTCACAAGCAATGAGAAAAGAGAGTACTAGATACTAAGATAACAGAAACCAGAAGAGGGAGATTACTTGAGGAGGGTACAAAGGAATTGCTACTTTGTGGTTTGCACAACTCAACTGAAAAAGGAAAAAAATAATGCAGGCTAGGGCTGACCCATGAAAGTTTTGCAGTGGGAGCTTATCACTAAGTCTGAACTTGCAGCGACCCAAATGTGTTAAACCTGCTTTGCAGACACCAGCACAACCAGTAGACAGCAACCGTTCAAACACAGGAAAAGGAGACTCATGTCAGCTACTGTAAGGGGGTGGCCAAAGACACCAGCGGAGGAGGGTTCACACAGGGAAAAGTCAAAATGAGGGAAGTCAGACAGAATGGCAGAGAATTGTGAACGGATATACCTTTCTGGGATTCATGCAGCTGCACTTTCTCCTGGTGATCCCAGCCAAGTGCACATTTGTCTTGTCTGTCTGTCTGCACTCCGAACTTGCCTCCAAACCCCTTTACATAATCTGTATGCACGAAGTTTCAGAAAACATTATTGCAGTTTAGGACTGTAAGCAGTATTTAATAAAAAAAAAAAACCAAAACAGTAACATGTTATGGGATAAGCTGCCCTCTCAGTAATTTTACTCTCTTTCCTTCTGCTACACTACCTTGACAGAGGGAAGGACACCCATTCAATAAAATAATTCTAGGATCACAATACGAGGAAGCACCACGAATCCAGTTAGGATTACAGCATACAGGCTCAATAATATTCTGAGATTTGAAGACACTTAAAGACATATAACACACACAAACACATGCGCTAAGTAGATATATAAATACTGAAGGACTTCATAGTGCCTCTGAATACTATAGATCTGTGCAATTACATATTTATTTCAATAACATCCATATGGACATACGGTTTCTTGGAAATCAGATTGTGAAACTCAGGGATAGTTTAAAATGCCTGCCTTTTTGTTTAAGGGAAACAAAAATCTGCATACACAAAGGGCAAACAGACATCTACCACCAAAAAATCCCAAATGAAATTTTTTTTTCCCCAGATTTAAAAGGCTCATTGATTTGAACTAGTATTTTTAAACAAGATAATAAAAACCTTTCTGTGATTCATGTTTTTCCGTTTTGCCTTGATATTCAAAGCCAACAGCACTTTTGTCCACTTTGTCCTTGTCAACACCGTATTTACCACCAAAGCCCTTGGAATAATCTAGAGATAAGAGTGAAGAGTTTTGTTTGTAAGTGTTCAATAACAAAAGATTACCTTGAAAAAATTGTGAAGTCAAACCTGCTAACATTACATTATGTATTAAAAGAAGCACTAACATCCCCACTTAATTCCAGACACTGAAATCATGAATCCTTCAGAATATGTTCTCTTAGGATGGAAAATAAAACAGCATCATGTGTAGTTCCACTCCTGGGCAATATCAGCAATTCTGCCACTTGACTCCTTGATAAAATTCTGAAGACACTCATAGCAAAGTGAAGTTCAGAAACCATGTCAGCAACAGCCTGGATGCTTTTAAACAAACACCCCCTTCTCCTCCTTAGCATTTCTAGAGTGCAAACATTTCTTTGACATACACAGAAAACAGATGGCAAAAATATCAAAAGTTTCCAATACAATGGTCGATTTTTGATCAGATATGCCTGGAAACCCGATTAGCAACACAATATTAACTCTAAACACTACCAACTTCGATGTTTTAATCTATAAACAGCTGATACTTCCAGAAACATTTCTCTGTTGTGGTTAAACTGCTTACAGTCTCAATACTGTAATCTACAGCTTTTCATAAGAAGTTGCAAAAAACTTCCAGACAAACCCAGGTGGCCCTGCTCCCAAAGTAACAGCAGTTGGATCATCACTTAAAACCAGTCAGAACCCATGTTTTAGGTTTCTTTTTCAGGAGTCAAAGTTTTCAGCAGCATACCTTTTATTCTATGCTAACTTTCAGCAGGTTAGGAGTGCAACAGATGTAAAAAAAAATGAGTATTTTACAACAATTGCCTATCATGAACACCTCAGAGTACAAACCCACCAACACGTGTGCCTACTCACCCTTCTGCGACTCGTGTTTCTCAGTTTTACCCTGGTAATCAAACCCCACCGCACTCTTGTCCACTCTGTCAGCCTGTACTCCGTATTTTCCACCAAAACCACTTGAGTAGTCTGCATTCAGAGTAAAGCACAATACAAATTAAATTAAGAAGCTTTTAATAGAAACATCATATCCTAGCAATTGAGCAGAATATTACTCATTAGCACATAAAATCAAGTTTAAAATTAAACACAGAAAATAAGATGGGCAACAGTCCTATAGTTTATGATGGTTCCTTTTAAATCTACTCCCCATTTCCAACAGGGTGCAATACAGCAATGAACAATTCCCAATCTTTCTAAAACGTCCTTGAATACCCTTTCTAAAAGAAAAGTAAGACTCACAATGACAGGTTATTTCCTTGTCTTAAAACCTCGTCAACTCATGAAACCACTTTGAAATTCATTTTTTCATCTTCTCTTCCACCAAAACCCCTCAGCATTTGATTCGCTGAGAACACCATCATGAGGCCTTACTAAACAAGGTCTTTCACAAACAGTAGAAGAACAGAGATCTATTATTTATAAAAAATGTGTGTCTACAGAGGTGACCTCCTCAACACTTTACCTTTTTGGGAGGCATGCTTTTCAGTTTTCCCCTGATACTCAAATCCAACAGCTGACTGGAAGAGAAATAAAAATGTATGTGTAACAAAGAGTTAGATATTAGTAAAAAAACCCTATGCACTTCAGCAGACCAACAGCACGGAAAGTTTCTGTGTCTTTCCATACTGCTCTGACCCCCTTGATTTGGAACATAAATACCTATTTATCTTACAGGTCATGTTCATTTACATCATAATTTAGTACATGTATTCATGGCAAGGGTTTTTGTCACCCCTTGCCAAAGCAAATTGTTTTAGCAACATACTGTAGTCTTGCCAGGTTCAGCAATTCAGTACAACAGGAATTCAGCATTTCCATGCCGAGGTTGTTAAATAGTCTTGGAACGGGATGCCAATTATCCTGCCCAGTAGCTCATGTTGCAATACAGGACAAAACATCCCCAAATCCCTCCTCCTTCTGTAGCATTCACGCTGATTCTATCTTAATCAAAGAACACAGCCTGGCTAAAAGGCATATTTTAAGATCTCTTTTCAGTTTTCTTTTCAAGTCATTTCAATTTCCCACAAGGGCTGTTTTATGTGTTTTGCTTTAAACAGAAATTCATCTCCCAAACAGTCAGCATTAGCTTACTGCTAAACTTCGAATATAGCAGGAAGAGCCGACCACACCAGCATTTTAAGGTATTGGGAGTGTTTAGCTGAACATACAAAATGATAAACTGAATTACTGCGAGTAGCTGCAGTACGAGATGAAACCGCTTACCTGGTCAACTCTATCGGTTTGTACTCCAAACTTCCCACCAAAGCCTTTCACCGCATCCACCTGGGAGCAATGCTGGGAAAGCTTGGATTGATATTCATGTCCAACAGCTGACTAAAAGAGATTGGAAAGTTCAGAAACAGCCAGCAGTTCTATACAGTTCTCTGTGTAAGAGAAAACACTGCAACCAAGTAATGTGAGGGTAAGTTTTGTTACAAACACGCATCATTGCCACTTTTCCTGTTGAAAATAACTTCCCTGGAAATTGCTACTCATTTGAGTAGTATTTACAAGACTGTCACCATGCTACCAATACAACCCAGGCCAGGGAAGTGCCAAGGAAGAGTCTGACAGCAACGACTGTATTTTATGAAGACTCCTTTACACTCTGGATTTCTACTTCAAAACCATAGGACTGAAAACAAAAAAGATACAGACAGAATCTTGATGCTGTTCATGTAGAATTTCAAATAGGGATTAGTTCCAGATAAAATACACAGCTTTGTATTTAGGCACATAGCTACAGTTCTCTTTTTGATGATATTAGACTGCAACCAAGTACAACTACAGCTAGGTTTTCTAGCAACATTCTTTTAGGGAGGCACCCTATCTTCTGCATAAATCAAAATTAGGCATCTTCTCTCTATACTTTCTCCTCACTTGAGAAATGGCATCACAAAATGAAGCAGTGCACCCACATCAAGAGAGAGCCCTTGGTGCTAAAGGCATCCTGGCCTCTCACTGTCCCATTTAAGCCTGTCCCTGGAACCAGAGCTGAACACAGCAAGCCGAGGCGCAGTTACATTGCACTGTGACTGCCTTCAGGTGAGACACAAGGGTATGTAATTACACACCTGAAAGTATATGCAGATAGTGTTTGCTGATGTTAATCTACTGCTAGGATACCCCCTCCAGGTCCTGGAACTGATGCTAGAGCCTAGCACCTTATATATAACATAGCCCAAAACTGTTTTTTTTCTTGTCCAGTGTCAAAGCTGAGCTTGAGAGGCAGCACCCTGTGACAAGCACCTCTCCTGACCCAACACCACCACGAGGCCCTGTGCAGCACCACTGCCACCAGCACCGCAGGTCCCAGCACCATACATGGCCCATCAGTGTCTGCAGCTGCAGCAGAGCCCCCTCCACACAGCTGCCCCAAGCTCTGACCTTAGAGGAATGAGAAACTGCTTATCTCCTACCAGTATCAGACAGCTGGACCAAGGTGAATTAATTTGAGGACACAAGGTGTCCAGAAACTAGAAGTAACTTGGGCTTTTATTTGTATTTGCCTTTTTCTACACACAGCTGCTGGGGGGGAACATTCCCACCACTTAGGAATTGCCAGGTAACAGAATAAGGATGTCAGTAAGACACCTCCTTAACTTATAAGCAATATAAAAGCTCCTTTCTCTTCCCGAATTATTTGTTCTTTTTGCAGGTGTTCTGTAGTAGAGCAACTGTTAAACGTGACAGAAAAGGCTCCCACCTCTCTTTCTTCTTCCCATTACATTAATGGAAGACATGAAACTCTGAAAACCCTAGGTTTTACGTGGTTTTACACAATCCCTCTTTGGTTACACCAGCTGAGGTAGGTAAAGGTTTAAGCATGTTGTTTTCTTTATGTGGTACCAGAACTTGTGCATTTCATCAAATACCAAGCATTACGACATACCCCTTTTTAGAAAAGACTTAGAAAATTATTTTTCCCGGAAATCTGTATTTCAGAGTAAATTCCTCAGCACAATACTCTGCTCCACTTAAAATCAGTTATGGAGGTCTGGCACGTAGAACGATGTAACTGTTTTAAGTCAGCATCAAGGTTTTGTCCGAAACGCAGCCAAAAACCTGTACCATCAACAATACAGCAGTAACACTCATTTATTTCAGGCGAGTGAAGCCTTAATACAAGCACACCTGCACAGAGCCACGGATACCTGCGAAGGAGAGATCTCAACGATAAGGTTTTAAAACTATAGTTATAAGGAAGCTATGAGGAAGGAAGCTTTATTTAAAAAGTAAACTCTGAACGTCTCCTGCCACCAGTACTATTCAGATGGGTGTGACCATCATGTTTTTTCTGATGATTAATTCTGGCCTACAGGAAACAATACTCAACTTTTGTTTCTTTCTTTTTTTGCCCAGGGACACAGGTGAGGGATAAACTACAGACATTAGAGAGCTACGCAGCTGCAGAGCAGGCCTAATGGTGGGATCTACTCAGCAATTCCTTTCCCAGATTCAAAGGATCTATTAGCCTATTTCAAAGGCCCATCCAGATTTACACAGCAATTTACTCTGGAACACGGTAAATCAGAAAAAAAATTAAGGCTGTCAAATTGCTAGAAACCCAGAAAGTAAATAAAGGAAGAAAATAAAATCATTCTTATTCAGGAAACAGTTTGGCTCTTATTTTAACAGAGTACATGACAGAAACTAGCCAGCAGTTGATATGCTTATCTAATTGTCACGTGGCTTAAGAATTATTACTACTTTTGTTAATAGAGCGTAACTTAAAACAGCCATCATGTTCTTATGTAAAAAACTACCATCTGACTGAAGTCTGATGATTTTTTAGGTACTGGGATTACTTGTCACTGTTCACAGTTTACCACCATTTAAGAGAGCTACCCTCTAATTTTAAAGCATCAGCACACCCTTTCCTTCATTCTTTGGCAACCTCTATATGCACAGAAGAGCTGGCATAGCATAGAAACAAAAAAAATACTGGATTTATTCATGCATGAAATACTTCCTTAATTTAGAAATATACTTTCAGAAACCTGAACCTTGGCTCCAGGGGAATCCATGCGGGACGTAAGCAAGCAGACTTGCTCTAAAGACAGAGCAAGCATCAAACAAAAGCATCTGGGGCCATTGCACAGCCCAGAACTCCTCATCATTCACAGATTCCTAATTTACCACCTGAAATACTTGTGCTTCAAGTGCTTTCGTTCAGTTCTTTCTGTAGGAGTATTTAGATTTAATTAGGGAAGGGAGCATGATGGTCTGACAGATTTGGGTAACAGTGGTTACAAGTGTTCTTGTTCAGAGCACTGTGTCATGCTTCTGCCCTCAAAACGAGCTTATGCCACAACCTGAGCTTCTACACCTCCAAACCTTTGCACAAACAACTTTGCACCTTCAACAAGCTTAACTCACATCTATAGTTGTGCTGGCCACAGGCAAGGCAAGGTAAGGATTACAGTATCATCCCAGGGAAGTGTTCACACTTACTTTATCCATGCGATCTTGTTCAACGCCAAATTTCCCTCCATAGCCATGGGAAGCCTTTGGTCCTGTTTCAAGTTCCTTCTCTTTGAGGTTCTGGTGTTCTTGGAATACGTTCTCTCTCAGCTGATGAATACTTTAAAGACAGATAATTAAGCAGTGAGTTTTACTATGAAAGTTTCAGAAGATAACTTCAAAAAGATGCAAAATAAAAAATAGGATGCTAAAAATATCATCTTAATTAAAAGTTTTACAACTTGCATTTTTCAAGCCCTTCCTATTTTTTCAGTGCACAAAGCACTTCATCTAGATTCCGAGAAACAGAATTTATTCCACTGCAAAACACTGTCTTAAAATAAAATAAAATAAGATAACCAAGATGGAAGTGTTATTTTGCTATTCAAACAATGAGTTACACAGAATTTGTATGTGCCTGAAACATATTTTCTTCTCACACCCTAATTCAAGTTCTTTCCAGCACTTTTTATTTAGATGGCAACTTTTCAGAATAGGGATCATCTCTTATCAGACAGTCCCTATGGTAACAGGACTCTAATTCTAACTGAGCATTTTGGACACAACTGTAATGCAAAATAAGGATGTGAGGAGATTGCACCTCCTTTTCCCTAAGTGTTCCCTTGCAACGTGCAGGAATTGAACTTATGGTAGTTCAGGCTACATACAAGGACAAACTGAGATGATAATCTGTACCTTAAAACACTTCCCACCTGAGTTTAAAGCTTTCTCAGGCATAATTCAGCCAGCAGGCGTCCCCACTGCACTCCAAATAGGGCAGAATAAAACTGAGCCCTGAAGTAAGCCACATAGTTCTGCCTCTCCGTTTGCAACACTAATGACATTTATTCTTAGCTTTATTCCACGAGGGTTGATGCCCCAGAAATACACACACAAGCAAAGCCAAAATGAACATCACAATCACAGCCTTCCTAAAACTACTTTAAAGTGAAGTCTTAGACACTTTTGTAACAAGTCCAAGATTCAGAAGATGGATCTTGTGTCTCACATAGCCCTTCGTATGCATTTATTTGCTCTTCTGCCAGAGGGCTCAATTTGTTACAATGCCAAAACTTTTATGTGTTTGTTCTAAACAAAGCCTAAGAATTAAGGGACCAAATGTATCCTTAAAGTACCAAACTGGAGCTGCTCAGATCACCCAACACAAATTTCTCCCCTGGCAGTATTGGCTCTTAGACCAAAACAGAACAAAGAAACTTTCCAGACACAAAGAGACAGGAAAAGTAACATTTCCAGTTATAAAGAGATTTAAGAGTCCCCGCACCATAGTTCTGATCTTAATTTTGGATCCGAAGACGCTGACATATTTGCAAGACCATCAATCTGGCAAATAATGAATCTTCTAGGAGACTCTTATTTTAATTATGAAGATACAAGTAACTGAGAACATGAGTTGATTAAGTCACCTGGGATTCTGACTATTAATAAATTTAAAAAAAGAGCTGCTTTACTTGATGTGCTCTTGATGGCCGGATCCTTTCACAGTTTTAGCTCCCCAGCGCTGTTCTTTCTCACTCACATCATTCTGTAAAGGACACATAGAAAGAGTTAAAAACCTAAAGACATTACTACTTGTCTGCACTTGTCTGATCATAACAAAATTCAGCAGTCAGCAAGATCTGAAGAGTTAGAAAAGCAGCTAATACCACCTTTACTTCTCTTCTGTTGGGAAGAGCCCTGTGCTTTATCCAGTGCTGAAATGCATGGAGCACACATTCAGCCCCAAGAAGCTGATGCTTCTGGACACAAATCTCTTCCAAACAGACTTCCCTGCAGTACCCAGCCAAGACAAGGTAGTCTGACAGTTAATCGCTCCCAGGCACAGAACCCTCATTCTCTACCCCTCCAGGAATATGCTCCCATCAGTTTATGTTGCTGAGACCCAGCCCCCAGCCCAAAGAATTACTCTTTACCGTGTTACAGAACACAATTCTGCTGAATCAACAAAATTCAAAAGCCATACCACAAAATCAGGATCCGTCTCCCAGTCATCGGCTCCGTTATCCTGATTCACACAAATGGTGTGGCCTACAGTAGCCTTCCACATCTGCAACACCATCAGAAGAAGTACTGTCACACTCCAGTTACCTCAACTCATGTTATATCATCTGTAAGCTGATGGAGACCCAATCCAAAATTACCACTGAAGTTATGTTATTTAACCACATAAACAGGAGCTGTATTTGCAGCGAAAGTAGATTCGATTGCTGGCTCTCAGGCTGTCTTCTCAAGCTGGTTTGAAAACCTTTTTTAGTTTTCCTATTGGCACTCCACAAAGGTTAGGAGCAATCACTGACATGATTTCAAAGAGAACAAGGAAGTCTTTCCTCGCACAAATTAATATGTGTCTTTTTTTCATTCACTGCACTGAAAGACTTCTCTTCAAACAGGTCTCCAACGTCTACTTCCAAAGACCATCACTAATTCTAGAACCCATGTGTATATTTAAGGCACAGGAATACTTGTTTTTTTCCCAGCCATTACTAATGATGAGCGTGATAGAGCTTATTAGGCAGCGTAACCTACACATTTCCTCTGTTGTGTAAGGAGTTTCAGTATTATGAAAGAAATCCAAACAACTGCAAGAATTTGCATGCAATCTAGACATTAGTCCACCTGCTTCTCGGATAATCCCTTGTGAAATACCTACACAAACTCAAGTGTCTTGTCTGACTTTCAGGAGAACCAAAGGGCAAGTGCTGGAGTACTGACAGCAGGAAGCCAAACTCATAAAAAGGCGAGCAATAACATCTAGAAACAACATTCAACACTTTTGAGCAGCTAATGATTTGCGTCATCCCATTTTCTGAAAACCTTATCCCCTGTGGAGTATCAAGTTGGACACTGTTAATTAACACTTTGGAACGTGACTAGTGAGCAGAATACCTGA
Organism: Tringa solitaria; assembly: GCA_026413425.1. Classification (NCBI taxonomy): domain Eukaryota; kingdom Metazoa; phylum Chordata; class Aves; order Charadriiformes; family Scolopacidae; genus Tringa; species Tringa solitaria. The sequence goes on along the minus strand of JAOXJM010000041.1, from coordinate 64,957,435 downwards.
CCTGCCTGGTGTTAGTGGCTGTATTTTATACCCTTTATTCTAGGTAAATCAAAACAAATTAATTCTTAAAAGCAAAACAAAACCAGCAACTTTCTGTTCTCCCAGCTTTTTAAGGTACACAAGTCCGAGAAAGGGTTTATTTTCTTCTTTGTTACTGCAATAGAGTTCAGTTCTTTAACACACCATCGTTCTGTCCACTTACCTTTATTTTTTTAATTAGGAATAGATTATAAGTATGATGATCATGGACTATTTAATTCACACAAGCGTAATCCAGTAGGCAGAATAAAAACCCCTTTTTAAACGAGTAACTAGTAAACTAAAGCACACAAAGGAAAAAAACCACCGCTTGCTCTGCAGCCTGACAGAATGAGCTGACGAGCCAGTTTTATGGAGCATTTCAGAAATTTCAGGACTGGTAACAAGAACAAGAGCCGCTGAAAAACTGATTGTCAAATCCCAAAGTGGCAAATGACAGAATGGCCTGAAAGGAAGGTGTAAGAGCAGAGCAGATGACACCCTTACAAAGTAGTAGTACCTCTCCCTTTCTGCTTCTTCAGGTCTCCCAGCTCCGAATTCCTACAGCAATTAAGGAACTTGCATTTATTAAATTACTTCATATCTAGAAAGCTTATGAGAGTACATATTGTTGGAAAGCGGAACCGAAAGAGCTCAGTAAGGAAACACAAGGTGGAGTCCAAGGTCTAACTTTGTAACCAAACACAAACCTATGTCACTCTTAAAAGGGACAGCTTGCATCCCTCCGTCCATGCTCCCCCATGCTGGGCAAGTCATTCCGAAATGGAATTCAGGTGACAAGCTCTAAAGTGCTGGCACATATGCACATGGCTGCTCTACATATGTCATGCAAAACCCAACTTTTTTCCCCAAGTACTCGGTTCGACCATTCACTTGACTGTATTGTTTTGCTTTGTGCACTCAGCTGTGCTTGGGCATTTAAAAAAACAACAGCTAGATCCTAACTCTAGATTTCTCTGCTTCCTCCCCAAACTCTCACGAACAGTAAGGAAGGAAGGAAGGAAAGATTTCACACGCACACCCTTACAAAATCCAGAATCTACCACGTTTCTTCCTAAATTGTGTACATAAACGCCAACATTTTTCCACACCTCAAGCCTACATTCTGCAAAGTGAGTGACAAAAGGGTCCAAGGCAGCCTAGTAAGGAGGGATCTCAGGCAAGACCTCCGATTCCTGGTGGGGAGCTACAGGAATCAGCCCGGTTTCCGCAGCAGCTTGCTATCCCAGCATCTCTTCCAAAGCAGAACGTGGAGAAATATGATCTGTTTATGAGTCACTGACTCACATGGTCAAATTTCTAAAGGAAAAAAGAAAACGCTACGGTTCAAACACAAACCAAGGCTATATATATGCTTTGAATTTAGCCGGCCAGCTCTGCTCTTTGCTGCTGTTATGACTTATAAGGGATCACAGCATCCTTCCCGGCACCTTCAGCGGGAACTCCCCTCGTCCTAAGGGCCTAGGACCAGCTCCTGGAAGGAACAAAGGGGGACGAGGAGGCTTTAAGCCCAGAGACAGCACTGCAGGGGAAGGGAACCAAGGAGCAGCTCTAGGCCTACCCCAAGGCTCCATGAGGGCAGTGGGGACTCCTCCCGGCCTGGCTACCTGCTGGGGACCCGCTGGCCAGCCCGGCAGCTTGCCGTGTGAGAGATCCCTCTCTCTGACTCTGGTGATAAATAACCTCAGGCCTCCTCCACAGGCCACAGTCACTCCATTTTCCCCTCATCGCCACCACTGCCTTCACCAAGCCCCCTAAGAGTCCGACAGCAGATGCTTTTCCTTCTTTTAAGTTACCTTTGAGCTTCGGGCAGCTAGAGAGAGTTTAAAAAAAATTAAAAAAAAAAAAGAGATTTAGTCACGTAAGCCTGGCTCGGCCTATCCCCAAGCAGAGACCCGGCTGCCCGGCGGGGAGCGCCCTCCCGGCCCCCTGAGGGAGCTCGGCGGGGAGAAGCCCTTCACCGCCCCGCCCGGCGGCCGGGCCTGCGACCAGAGGCCGCTCCCCCGCGGCCCCAGCCCGGGGAACGCCCGGCCGGGCCCGCCACAGCCCTCCTCCTCCTCCTCCTCCCCGGCGGGGCGCCGCCGCCCCGGCCCCACAAAGCGACCCAAGGGCTCCGGCGAAGGCGGGGGGGTGTGTGTGTGTGTCACCCCGTTCCGCCGGCGGGCACAGCGGGCCGGGAAAGCCCCCGCGCCCCCTTCCCCGCTTACTCTGCCGCCGCCTCCTCCTCCTCCTCCTCCTGCGGCCGCCGCTGCCCTGGCTCCCCGCCGGTGCTTCCCGGGCTGGCGGCGGCGGCTGCTGCTGCAATTTCCGCTTCTCCCGAGCTCCCACTTCCTCTTCCCGCACGGCGGGGCGGCTCCAGGTGGGAAGAGGGAGGCGCCGCGTCCCGCCCGGCCCGGCCCGGCCCGGCCTCCACAGGGAGTGTGTGTGTGTGTGGGGGGAGACATCGCAGGGGAAAAATATATACATGTTTTTCAATCTATAGCGTCGCTGCTCCTTTCCCCCAATTTCTTTAAATCAGATGAAGAACCAGCACCGCTGCTTCAAAAAAATGCACCGTCAGGGGTTGAGAGAGGGCTACAGCAGAATATGTAACTTTGAACATATTCTTTTGCCTTTTTCCTTAAACCTTAATACTCACTTTTGCACCGTCAGGGGTTGAGAGAGGGCTACAGCAGAATATATAACTTTGAACATATTCTTTTGCCTTTTTCTTTGTTTTCTTAAACCTTAATACTCACTTTTGCACTGTCAGGGGTTGAGAGAGGGCTAGAGCAGAATATATAACTTTGAACGTATTCTTTTTCCTTTTTTCTTAAACCTTAATACTCACTTTTGCACTGTCAGGGGTTGAGAGAGGGCTACAGCAGAATATATAACTTTGAACATATTCTTTTTCCTTTTTTTTCTTAATACTCACTTTTGCACCGTCAGGGGTTGAGAGAGGGCTACAGCAGAATATATAACTTTGAACATATTCTTTTTCCTTTTTTTTCTTAATACTCACTTTTGCACCGTCAGGGGTTGAGAGAGGGCTACAGCAGAATATATAACTTTGAACATATTCTTTTTCCTTTTTTTCTTAATACTCACCTTCGCACCATCACCGTTTTGGAAAGGGGAACTATGTCGTCTCCAAGGGTTTCCATCTCTTTATCAGTGGGAAAAAGGGTCTAAATCCAACAGATGCCAAAAGGAAAAACAACCGGGTTTTAAAAAGCAGCCTGAACGCTCAGGAGTGAGTTCTTGGCCCCTTATTTGTTTATAGAAAAGAAACAGGCTGTTTATGTAAACAGACTCCAAGGAATGTAATTTCTAGCAAAAAAAAACCCCAAACACAAATGTTACAGATAAGTACACAAACTCAGCTGTAATAAAAGGTAAGATTAAAAAAATCCAGATGAGCAGTTTTCACAAGTTTCGGAGGGAAGAAAGTGACTTACTAATTCCCAGTCACCTCAAGCCAAACGTAGTCAGCGCACAGTATAAAAAGGCTTAATTATTTTTTTTTTTCCTGTATTAAACATAGGGCAATTTACGTTGTAATCTGAATATAGCATATTTTAAAATTGGACTAAACTTAGTCTTAAAAAGACATCTGCTAGAGAGAAAGTGGGCTCAGAGAGCCTTGATCCTGTTGGCATTACTGCTAGTTCTGTTTCTGTGCTCCTTTGGAGAGTCTTCCTCTGTCCCTCCCTCCACAGGTAGGAATACCAACAACATTTTTTTATATATATATATATATATATTTTCATCCATCCATTCCTACATGCCATATAAAACCACAAGGTGCTGCTACCTAAATTAGACAATTGTGTCCCCCCCCCTTTTTTTTTATTTGCAGAAATTACTATTAATAAAAAAGGAAATTCATAAAATTTAGAGTAACTTGAGTTTAAGCAGTGCACCAAAACTACAACCCCCAAAACAGAATTATCAAGAAGTTAAAAAAATACCCCAACAGTTTCCTTTTAAAGGCAAAGTAACTCTTTAGTTTCAACAAAAAGATTTTAAGTTCTGCTTTGAATTACTTCACAGGTGCGCTGCTGAGTGTTGGCATGACAAATCACCACTGTCCGTAAGCAAATGCAGAAGCAACTTCTCATCTTTTAATCTTACGTCAGCTTGAAAAGAGAAAAATCAAGTACATGATGAAATCTGTTTTGAGATTCCCTGTCCTCTAAACATGCAGAGATTGCAAGTTTAAAGTTCTCACAGATAATTCTACCATGCCCTTATTGCAGATAAAACACATACTTTAATTTTTATAGCACTCTCTCCAAATAAGCCTTTAAGGACATTTGGCAATTTACGAAAAGTTATATTTAACAAAGCTTTATTTAAAGATTACTGTAACATATCCCTGCCTTTTATACATGCATTTGCGTGATTGTCTTTCTGGGAGGGTTTATTAAAATTGAGTGAGAAGTGTTTTTCCGAGTTTCTTTGAGATACCTTTGCCGTATAAATAAGCAGAAGGAAGTCACCACACAGTTTTGCCAGTTCGTGAAAGCTTTTTCTATTTCACTTATTTATTCTAGCTCTCATGTCAATTCCATTGTTCCATAACAGTTAAGGTTTACAGCCTTAAAATAATAAACATTTTCTTTTCACATTTTACAAGTCTATTCCGCGTTGTTTTCACCTTTGAGAAGCAACAATACATGACTTTGAACACCTACTATCACATCAGTGACCGGAAAAGTCAAAACCAGTGAAGTTTAGCTGAACAGTGAGTCAGGATCTCGTTCTGCAGTTCCATTTTTAGGTTTTTTTTTCTAGAAAGATAGATTCTCTGGAAATATAAAAGAGACTGCAAATGATCGGACAGCAACTCATACAGACAAGCTCAGACAAACAGAGATGCATTATTGAACAATGTTTAAAGCATCAATCACAATATTTCTCCATTCCATGCATTCCACATCCCGCTGCTGATCTAGAGGACGTGATGAAATAGGCTTCACTACTGCTTCAGTTATCCTGTAACATTATCCTTCTGTCTTCTCTTCTACACAAGAAATGGTTTACAATATATTAAAATTGACATAAACAGCCCTATTGTGACCCAATTTTGTATCGGCTCCCTTGAGTCCTATGTTTCTCCCCAATATTACTATGGTCATAATCTCATTTTATTAACAAAGCAAGTGTTGCTGCTGTACAGAACAGCATTTCAATCTTCATCACGTGGACCAGAATACACTGAAGTTGTGTGATAGTTTTCCTTACTACTTTTAAAAGTAAATCATAGCTCTAACTACTAGTATAAGTAGGCAATAAAGCAGTTTTCTTTGGAAAACTGTTTTGTGGGGTTTTTTTTTTCCAGAAACTGATTAATGCATGTGAACTTGGACAACTCCAAAGAAAACGTCACATCCGACAGAACATTTTTCTACTGGAGAAAAACTGTCATTTGAAACAAGATCTACAGGGCAGCAAACAATCATTAAGATGCTTTATTGACAATATCCACTCACCGCAAAAGTATCTGCCTGCATACGATTAAGAGCTTAAGCTTTTCAATAGTGTTTTATTGGCAGTGGAAAATGCATCAGTACTTTATTGAAAGAAAGCAATAAATAATACTGTGATAAAAATAGTTCAAAAGTAGACTGTACATATTGTTACATAATCTGAAAATACACAAAAGATTATTAGAAAAACAGAACAGTAACAATGAATTTCAGTTTTACAAGCAAGTTAAAAGTGGAAAACAAAATAAGAAAAAAAGACATGCTATATATATTGTTGCATAATAAATAATGCACCATCTGAACAGATTCTTGCTGGCTTTTTAATATGCCATTTACAAGTGTTGGATACATTTTTCTACTCATACAGTCCAAAATGGCTACAACCATCAAAATGAAAGTCCAGACAACTCTTTAGAACAAGTTTACAAAACACAAAAGATGACTTACATAAGAAAAGTAAGGCCTTTATTAGAAGTCACACTGCTTTAGTTCTCAGCCCATTGTACCTTCATCTTTCAACTACTGCTTTGACATGAGCCTGCAGTGCTTCACACTTGGTCCGTTAAAACTAGTTTCACCAGCATCTTTCAACAAGTGTTTTCAATCAAAAAGATCTAGGACAAAAGAAAACCCTCTGTGGCCTGAGGATTACGACCAGGAATTATCGTGAAGTTTATCTTCCTCAGTTAAGGAAAAAAAAAATAAAAAGAGTTCTTGGTTTATGGCTTGTTTTCAGTCACTGAGAAGATACGCTAATACAAATACAGCAGAGTGTTATGACCGAGTCAATCACTTCTAAAACGTGTTCCATACTGTTAAGAGTTCTTCCCAGCTTTTAAAACAAGTTATATTTTAAATAAAGGCAAATTCCCACTACTTGACAAATCCTCTTTGTGGAAGGGTACAGTTCTGAAAAGAAAAACAAGGATGTACCATACCTCCCTACAACAACATCTGCTTACCTGAAAAAAAGCTGGACTTGTTTTCAGATCTAAGCTAACGTTTCCAAAAGACAAAATATATACTGCTTGGTGTCATGATACTTTTACAAAGGTATTAAAATCCTTTTCACCTTCAGTTTCATTATTAAAAAACAATGATAATTACAGTAACTGCATAATTTACAAAAACCCTATATTACTTATAGGGACATATACATACAAGCATTACAGTACATTCAGTTGGAAAGACTAAAATTAGAATAAAAAAATCAGCAATGATTTGATTTGTAGACTGAATAGAAACAGAAAAAGTAAGTAACTATATAAATGAGAAGTCACATAAATATAAGAAACATTTAGATTCTAAAATATTTTCTCTATAGTACTCATGAATTTATTTGCTAATTAAAAACTCTGTAATAAAATATCTCAAAGTGTCCATTTAACAAGTATTAACAGGTTAAGGGTTCCAAATGTTGAAAATGCTGCATAATCACCGGTAGAAATAGTGTGGGTAAACTGTAAAAACAACAAGAAAACAAACAGAAAACACACAAAAAGAAAAAAAAATTAAAAAATCCATTAGCAGGTTTTTTTAAAACATTTCTTTTTAGGTTTGTCATTTAAGTTTGTTCATTTAAGAGCTCAGTACAGTAGGAGTCATGCATTGAATTATTGCCATGCTACAATGTACACAATTTTATTGCCTTCTGTAATCTTTAGTTGCAAAGTAAAGCACGAGGTCAAATATTTCAGCTTCCTAGATTATTGTCCTAGGTCACCTGACTACAGAAAATCCTGAAACTGGGGAGAATTTGGGGGTGGGGAAGGCTTAAAAAGTCAGTATCTTGAAACTGAAAAAAAAATACATAATTGTAAGAGAGCACCTGGGATTATAAACCGACATGATCTGAGTTGCTATGTGCAAGAGTTTCCCCTTCTCAACATTTCATATGTAAGAACTCTTTAGGAATAAACTTGTATATGCAAAAAGGTTCTGAATTTGAAGAAAAGGCAGGCAATTCATGAGTTTCACTGAATTTCACTGAATTTTTAGAGTTGGAAGGGACCATAGAGATCATC
>JAOXJM010000041.1:64916880-64937502 GCA_026413425.1 Tringa solitaria | reverse complement strand
AAGCTAGTCATAGAAGTTTAAGTCTCCACTCACTGTACTCACAAGTTTAGAAAAAATAACCTCACCTAATTGGACAGTTTTTACTGTTTTATGCTTTTTATTCATGTCTGCAAGTGCAGAACTGAGATAAGCAGCAATAGTACACAATGAGATCCTACGTTATGTATTGATCATTTTCTCACAATTTAAAACAAATAAAGTCTCCCTGCCTTCAGAAATGTATCACTGAACAGATCTGAGATGATAAATATTTAAAATTTACAGATAACTCAAAAACTACCACACAAGACATCTTGAAAAGGGCTCACAGACAGAGCAGTAGCTTTCTTTGCTACCTCTGCAGGATGGATATGCATGAGGATCCACGTGTTATATTGGCAGATAATTAAATATAAAAATACTCAATGAGGTAATAAATACACTAGCAACTGTTTTATCAACGCTATTTCTCCACCTGCGTTTCAGTAAATTCTTCTTGCTCTGCAAGAACCTCCAAATATTCGGATCCTAATTTAATGTGCTGCCTAGGAATGAAAAAAAAGGGAGGAAGGAAGGAACTGCCAGATAACTGGTTACAAATAACCATTCTAATATACCCATTTTAAGACCCAACAGTTAAGGCAGAAATACTGTTCAGCAGTTGGCAGCTCACTAGATAGATTTCACTAACAAAGAAGAGATGACCACAAAAGCGAATACATATTTGTAACCTTCAAAAAAATTACATATATTTCTAAACTAGGAATAAAGGATTAGCTATTATCCTGCTACCGTGGAACACACTACATCAGTCCCACAAATCAGTTTTGCTTCACTTTGTTGAGAAAAATAATTTAATAAGATGTTAAAGAATACTGCTTGGGAAGAACAGAATAAAATACTTAATACTGTATTTGCCAGAAAGGAACACAATGGTTTTTCCAAGTAGTTTAACTTCCAAATTGATGTCTTTGTCTTCCTTTTTGGTGGTACCACGTAAGATAAGGGTGCAGTGAGGGACATTCACTAGTGATGGAAGAGCACAGACGTGCCCAAAGCAGCCTCAGTTCGACCAGGATGACCCCAGGAGAGCACACTGTCCTTGCTTCCACCCCAGCTGCTTGGGGTATCCTATGGAGTTCAAAGAATTGCAGTGTAATTTCTGGTAGTTTTGTAAGTCTCCTGGGGTACTCCAAGTTAATCACAAAACAGCAAATAATTTGAAGATGAGCAGTACAGGGCATGTATGGAAAGTGTAAGGAGAGGTTATGATACAAACTTTAAATTCGTGGTAGCATTGTATGCAGAAAACAATAGTGTGGCTGGAAGGAAGGGCTACGTGATGGAGGCAAACGTGGAAATAGAAACAAACCAATGAAAAGTGTTTATGAGATAACTTTATGCAGAAATTATTCAACGAGGAAACACATCCATGAAGTAGAAAATTAATAGCAGGATCTGTTTGTATGCAAGAAGAGACAGAAACTTACTTGTGTGGCAAATCACTACCCTGAAAGCTCAAGACAGAGCACAGGCATAAAACATCTCACAGGAAGAATTCAAAGACAGCTGCTTTTTTATCTGCAAATGATGCATCAGTGGTTTTTTCTTATAGCAGGGAACTTCACTTTTCCAACAACTCCCTTCCAACCTCACCAAGAAACTCACCACATTCCAGCAGGACGTGATCAGATTATGTAAAGATCACAACTGACAGGCCAGTTTAGTTTCCCAGGCCATCCAATTATACCATTTAAGAAGTGAGTGCAAAAATCCAGCCTCGTATCTTTGTGAGGAAAAAATAATAATATTACAGTAGCGTTGACAGGGCTAACAGACGGTAAAAAGCTGGCACCGTCAAGGAAAAAAACAATGTCAAAGGAGTAGCTGGCTACTGGAATAACTCTTAGGTGACAAACCCAAGGGATAGATGTCTAAGGACTTAATAAAAAGTTGGCTGAATAGCACTGGGAATGGGAGGCCAAATGTGCTGCTGCAGGAGGAGAACGCCTGTTGTTACCCACAGTCAAAAGGCATCTAAGGCCAGCTGTGGAGAACAAAGAAATTGTGGTCATATGGGATGAGGAACCATGTCAAAACTGCAGGTGCTTGATGTAGTAGTGAACGCACAAGGCCCTTTAAAGACCATTTAAAGTATCTGTATTTAGAATGGCTCTTGGCAAGCATTCGCTGACCCAACAAGGAAAATAAAGCAGCCCAGAGCAACATCACTTTGTCAGTGGATTAAGACAGCATGGGAATGGATAAATCCAGAACCTGCAGCCAAAGGCGAATGCTGTATTCCAGATTTCTTGGATGGAACTGAAGATAACGGATTTGGAAGAAGTTAAAAGAAGAAAAAATGCTGCAGGGAAGGTGGTGAAGAGAGTGATACTGATGGAAATGACGGAATTGCAAGGTGTAAAAACAGGCAACGGTACCAAAACATGAGATGAAAATAAGACTAATTTCAGGCACAGCATCAGTGGAAAGTTAATATCTCTATTATATACTGATTTCAGGTATGTAATAAACTTTTCGTGTGTAACTTTTTTTTTTTTTAAGGAGAGATATCTTAAATTTAGGGTTGCCTTCCTTGTTGATTCATACAGTATTAAGTTTATTGTGTTGTACACAGAAAAGCACAAATACAGTTGTGGCAAACACTGTTGATAGTACAGCTCACAAAGATGAACAGCATGAACAAAACACTAAAAAGAAATTTAATAAACAAAGAGCGAGGGTTTTACAGAAATACATCTACGTTGGAAATAACCTGCCCCAAATATCCACTATTGCTAAACAACTCTCAAATCCCAAATTAGAAAACTAATTCCATTTAATAATTGCATTATAAAAATTCACACCATGCAAATTAAGACAAAACACTGAACTAGATGACACTAGACTTATTTCAGCAACACAAATTCTTTTGAATCTAGCATCTCCTCTCAGAATTTTTTTAAAAAAGTTAGAGCTTTTAATATATTGCTAAAAAATCCAAGGGAGATTTATCAGAATTTCACAACAAACCTAATATAAAAAATATAAACTTACCCTGATTTTGCACTACCACATGAAATGGTAAACAAAAGGAAAATAAAACAATGAAGGAAAAATATAAATCTAGAAATAAACTGAACTCAAAAGCATACAAAACCAGACAAATAACACATACTGTAATTTAATTCTGTAACTATAAATAGGTTTTTGTTAGTAAAGAGACTGAATACTGCCCTTGGCCTGTTTGTATGCATGCATGCAGAAATCAGAAAGATAAGCAAGCAAATAGGGATTAGAGACAAGTATAAATAGAAAAAGCCGTCATTGTTTCAAGCATTCAGGTAACTGGAATTCTTTTTGCTGAATACAGGATTTTATAAGCAAACAGTCGGCCTTGAGTATTTATTTTAATTACACCCTTTTCCAATATGAAAGTGAAAAGTAATTCAGTGCAGCTTCACTGCTTTTTCTGCCTGATAACGAGCGCCTGGAGAAGGCAGCAAGGGATCTTTGACACTCTGGGATAATACTGCTTCCTATGTTCAGAACACCTGTCAGGATTCTGAAACAGCTGGATTAAAGTATCTTGCTGGGATTTTTAAAATAGTAAAAACTGCTTCTTCTGGAAGTTCAATGTGCCCCGCTGCTGCTCTCAGCAGTAAGAATAATAAAACTAAATATTATGATACCTATCTTCATCACAGTCTTGTTTCATACCCCACTTTCACTGAAATATCTGAATCATAGACACCTTCCTGTGAATAAGCACATACTCATATTTAATTACTAGGCAAGGCAATTTCAAACTAAAAATTCTCATTTGTCTAATATAGATGCTTGCATTTTAAGCAATCAACAAATCAACACGCAGCTATGAGGCATAATTTTAAGCAATACCAGGAAATTTTTGAAAGGCAGAATGTTTACAAAGAAAAGCCATGATTTATCTGCAACTGCATTTCTTGCGTTTATTAAAGCAAGACACTATCGATTGCTTTACCCTGGAATGAAATTTGTTGCTGGTATTGAGAAAGATCTATATTGTTCAAAGAACAGGCCTAGCACTATTTTGGTATGACCAGATTAAAATTATTTATTCAACCAAGATGTGGTATGACTTTAAAGCTCTGTAGAAAAGGGAAAATACCAGATCATAATAAGTAAGGTTGCCTTCAGTGTAACAGTCTGAAGAAAAACAGCCGAGTGCTCTGTTATACAAACAAAACCACATTCCATTCTGACTTTTTAAACCAACACACTGCTGGCTTTCATTAGCAGTCACCAGGCATTATTCTTATTTGTTAATAAAACTTAGGTACTGCAAGAAATCTCTCGCAAAGAGAAGATCAGCACACTTTCTTTTCAACATTCACAATTCTGTCTTCAGAAAGAAATTAACAAAGGAAAACATATCTGATCTTGGTCAGCTTTTCTGACACAGAGTAAAGACAGCTGAACAGAACAGAAGCAAAAAAAGCTCAAGATACACGGATCAGGTTTGGGTGGAAAAATGCAAAGAATGCCTGATCCTACTCCTATAAATGTTAGCGTTTCCTGTAATACCATATAAGCATCAAGTCAAGATTTCTACTAGTAGCAGTAGCTATTTTTCACCTACGACTAAAGCCTTTGCTTCATCTCTTCTAAGTCTGGGAACAAAAAAGCATGCAATACTCAAAAGGTAAACATCACACTAAAAATGTTCTTGGACACACACTGAAAAGGTGCCTTTAAAAAAGGGAAATAGTCACAATATATAAAAAAAAAAAATCAGGGATATAGTGCAAGGAAAAAAAGATTTCAGCTGTTAAAATGCATGAGAGAAAATACCAAGACAAACTTGAAAAGAAAAAGAATTCATGAACACAGTAGCACCATACTAGGCAAAAACACCTGAAAACAAACAATACAAAAAAAGAAGAAAACAGTACACTTTTAAACAAAGCAATACCTTAAGAACAAAGGATTAAAAATATTCAATAACTTACTTTTTCTGCATTTTCCTGTTTTTTTCTGCCTGACCTCCAAGCTTGCTGAGACCTAATGCATCCTGAGAGGAACCATCTCCTTCTGCCATGCCAACTACAAAAAACCAAAACAAAATCCAATCTTTTTATCTTCTCAGTTTTGGCCAGTTACAACTCCAAAATCACTATTGCTTTCCTGAACAGAAGTATGTAATTCTTTGCAATACTGCTGATTAGAAACGTACAAAGCCAAATCTCCAAGCTCATCTAACACTCCATTTTCTAGTTGAATTAATACCCATCAAAATGATGTGTAAAAATAGGAAAGAAAACGAGATTGGTATGAACTCAAGCAGGTGCTGTCTAAAACCAGCTGGAATCACACCAAGAACATTTCAATCACCTGTAAGATGAATTCTCAGTGTTCCATTACCACTAAGGGTTGGTGCTAACATCAAGGGTACTGCTTTTTGCAAAGAACTACGAGAGAGAGAGGTAACTATAGCATTTATTAAGCCAGCTGGGTTTCTTTCAAGGGAGTTCCTTCGAGTCCAAGAACATGAAACAAACACGTTTATGTCAAGTCGAGACATGCATGTTGGTGTCAATAGTAACAAGCGCCTCTTTCACTTCTGAGATACAGCTGACATTTTTGTTTCACAAAAGAAGCCATAACAGGTCAATAAGGTTCAATAACGGGGCTATGTGAGACTCAAGACAGCAATAACTGAACAGCTGAACTTGCATCCTACACTCATAGAAGGACCTATCAGAAGATTTAGTGACACTAATTCCAAAAAATGTTCAACATCATCAAAATAATCAGTCCTAAATACATACAAACTGATACACACATCCTAAAATTCAGTCTTTCACTCTCTCTCTTACTGTGGAGAAAAAAAACCAAAACAAAACCAACCTTGTCCTAATGATTCCTTGCTTGTTTGTCCAGGTCGTCCCTTTTCTTTCTTGCCAAACAAGCGGCCAATAGAGGATTTGATCCCCTTCTTTTTGGGGGCTTTATGAAGTGAATCTTGGCTACTATTACTGCTACTAGGGTTACTTGTTTGCCCATCTTGTGAGCCTGTTGAGCTTTACAAAAAAAAAAAAAGTCATAAAGAAGCACATGTACAACAAATTCACAGTGAGAGACAAGTTCAAGTTTCTGCGCAAGTTAAAAGCTCGGTAACTCACTAACGACATCTAATTTCACCTTTTAATGAGTCATGAAAAGAAACATATCTCTAAAATATGTATCATTAAATATAAAAAAAGTGGAAAAGATTAAATCATGCGAGAAAGGAAGGGATATAATATTTATATGCCGTAGCATGGAACTGCAAGTCAATTCTTACTTTTAAGAAACAAGAATTAAAGTGTGTGAAGTGCAATTCAGAGAGAACAAAGTTGACAACACAAGTTCCTGACAAACTGAGGGAGATAATGGAAGTTTTAAATTCTTGAATGGAATCCATCCCAGATACCCAGGCACTTTGAAAAAAACATCCGTCAATCAAAATGATGATAAAGTTTTGCATCTTATTTCTGAATATGTATAGCTAAATTCTAGTCTGTGAAAGACAACTGGAATTGTATGTCTTGCATTTCTAAAGCAAACTTAATGCAGACCTTGAGTTCCAGAAGAATTCTTCACATAAAGCCACTTCTGATCACTAACAAAATCTGTGTTCTTACTGTCTATGTAACATAATCACCTATTTATATGTTCCTGCTCTTTATTTTAGAGAAACACTTCAATATCTAGACTAAAATCCTGTATTTCCAGTTTTAGGGTTTTATTCTGATAATCTGAAATACGAGGTTACTGGTGGTAGGTCTGGCTTATTCACAGCTACTTACTTTCTTATGTCCCTGATATCTTCATGGCTCACTGTATGCAAAGCTCCTTTCTGGACTCTATCCAAACGCAAAGATCGAGGTGAAGAAGGTGGTGAGGTCTCACATTTTATTGTGGTTTTATCATCTCGTACCTCGTCTCTAGAAGCTGGAGACTAAAGGAAAATGAATGAAAAATTGAGAGGTTAGTTGGAAATGCCAAAATCTGAAAGCAGTATCAACACTACACAAAATGTAGAAAAGAAAAAAAAAAAAATCAGTTATTTCAGTGCTGAGTAATTCCTCCTGCCCTTATCATTCTCCACTTGCCTATTTTTTGACTTCTTTCTATATTTTCTGTTACCTTCAGTGACAAACTACTAAATTTCAGTCCTAGCTTGTGAAAAGATCGAGTAGCGTGCTCATCTTTTAGTTCTTAGCTCTATGAATGAAGTAATGTCTTGAGCACCATGGAACTAATATACCTGACTTCAGTTTAAGCAAGTGCAAAGACAGAAAACCAAAAAGTCCTGTGAAAAACCGGCATCTGGATTCTCATTGTTACATGTTTCAGACAATCATTAGCAAGATCATCAATTCTATGAAGTCAGTTTCTATGTACCTGGGGCTATGGCTTATCTCAAAGTTCGAGTGCCAGAAATTAAGACTTTTTTGTGTGTGCGCTAACAGATCTTTAAAATTAAATATTGTTTCATGAAGATTGCAAAGTAGTGGTTTCAAAGAGTCCCCCATACCAGCAAAAAAAGCCAAACAGAAAAAAATCCCACAAACCAAAACAAGCCCACACTGACATTAAGATGATAAACCAGTTTACATTTAATATCAAAGAGCATATAATCTTGCTTTATTTTAAGGCTACCCTGCAAATGCCTTCTTTTATGTTCCTGTTACCCAATGATGAGTTATGGGACAGGGAAGGAGATGAAGGGGCACAGCAGTAAATAAACTAAAGATTTTTACCTTTCTACGATGTTTCCTTAAATCACTAGGCTGATAGATGCATGCAAAGAAAAGAAATTTGGAAAAACCATATTTATTGTAAACCGTAGCACAGACTGAAACAACTACTACAGACAAAACATCAGGGAGGATATAAATAACAATTACAGCAATGGCACAGAGAAGGATACATAGTATGAAGTACTCTTCAAATCACAGATTACTTAAATGTATCCCTGAAGAGGGGATAAGGAACAAAAAAAAAATAACCAAGACTTAGAGCTGGTTATCTACAGAAGTACCGTAGATATTTCAATGTATTGGTACCACAGGCAAATTAGCACATAAAACGTGCATTATCTCCAGCAAGAAAAACAGTAAAGCACATGGGAGCGTAAGGTGTGGCTTTTAAAAAGTGAGAGGATTCCCTGGCATACGACAAAGACTCGCCTTGAACTCTACAACCTCCATGGTAACCATAGCAGAACCATATGTTCTCTGCACTAGTGCCTCCTCACACCTTATTGATTCCTGCAGCTCTTTCCTACACAGCATAAAAAACACCCATACCTTAATAACTGCCAGAGTGCCAACAAGAGCTGGTTTCTATACATTAACAGTGTTCTGTACTTTTTACTAAGCTTAAAGTGCTGGAATGTTTGTACAAGAGCCTACCACCGGTTTTATTTTCTCCTCTGTAACTCACTCTCAAAGTGCTCCCCCCCCCGCCACTGCACCCTGAGTTACACAAACAAGTTATAAAATTATTCAGACTGATGCTGACAAAAGCTTAATTGAGATAATTTATTTAATAATTAGCATTGTATCTGGGAACAAATTATTTCCAAAGGGTTGGAAGGGACATTTAAAGATCATCTAGTCCCCCCTCAAGTTCTTAGATGAAGCGCAGCAGACTCATTTTAACCTTACTGGATCTTTCACCTATTAAATCTGATAATCCATAAAAATAAAAACATTTACCATATGGAATTAAAAATGCCCACAAGAACTTTTCAAGAGACCTATAGGTTTCACAATTTACCATGTTGATGCTTTTTAATTAATTTTAATCATGAGGGGTTTTCAGCTAACATTGCTGCAGTTGGCATTAAGCTAATGTTGCCACTGTGCTCATAAACTACGGCAACTTTCTATTACAACGTTGGAGAAACCCCATGAGAGCTCAGTCTGATATTTCATAAACCATTCAAAACGTCTCTGTAAAGCTCTTGTGCTGCAATTCTAGAAGTGTAGCTTCTTGCTTTCATGTTTTCACAAATCAGTTGCCAGGTACTAAAACGTCAGACAAATGCAACTGCAAACAATGGATCAAGTGCCTTTGAGTCACAATTCCTACGACTTATAGTGAACCTATCTTACTTTTGTTCAGTTACATTACATTTTAACATAAAACGTTCTTCTGGTCTAGTCTTCATCAAAATAGCTACTTAAATTTGTTTATGGTTTTCTGTAAGAGAAGTACTTAGCTTAACTACTTATTACTGTGAAAAATTCGAATATAAAGCACTCCACATTTTGAAATTTGTTAGTTTACATAAAATAAGTGTGCTTGCCCATGGATATATGGCTATACCTAGTACAATGATTTACCTTTTTTTTTTTTTTAACACAAGAAAGGCAAAATTATTCCTTTTTTTATGAAAAAAATAGACTTTTTGGTATCCATACACATTCATTTTAAAAATCCAGCACAAGTAGTGAGTTGTTTTTAAAAACTTCTGTATTCCAGCTAAGAGATCCCAATGAGTCAGGTCAGTCATTGACAATCCACCTGCTCTTAGAGTGGTGGGACGCATTCCTTGGCTATTGATGGGTATAGTGTGGGCATCAATACAGGTGCAGTAATCCAAGACAACAAAGTATTTTAAATATGGTGTTGCATGTACAAGTAGGAAGTACCATTTCCAAATGCATATGCAAATCTGGAGACAAAGGAATGTATCTAGGTCTAAATTAGAGGAGGAGCTTTTCCTGGAGAGCACTTGCTCATCCAAGATGCACCTCAGTGAAAGCTATTCCATATATGAGAAACTTTTAAATTTGCTTAACATTTATGGAAGAACAAAGAGTGGAAAACTTGTATCTTGTTTTTCCAGGTCGGCTTACATAAAGCAGCTCCTAGAAAAATTCATTTTTCTAAGCAGTCATATGAATGTCAAAAGAATGGATCCATCTTTCTCTACTCGCTGAACTGCTAAACCCAAGCTACTAATTCATCAGCCATGAGGTCTAACAGATACTTCTTTTACCTGCCAGTCTTAACAGGCTAAAACAAGGCACTAGCTCTCATAAAATAGCTGTGATACCTCCACTATCTTCAAGATTGATGCAATATATGCAAACCACTTTTTAGTAGAATAGTGGACTCTAAAAATAAAGTTTAAAGCAGAGGGAGAAACAGGATGCTGTACCAGGGGTTTGAAAGAAAACATTATTTGTTCTAGGAAGAGGAGCCAGAAGGACCATAACAACAGACAGAATACTTAGGCATGAGATGTTGACCAATTAATAGACTTGAGTTGTGAACGTTTTTCCTAATCATTATGACTGTATCTTACACTTTTTATAGAAGTTGAAAGGAAGCAGTAGAAAAACCTAGAGAAAGGAAAAATACAGCTGAGTAAGAAGGAGAGGAAGGGGAAACCAAACAACCCATTTCCTAGAGAAAAAGAACACTCTTCCAAAAAATTAAAGTTAATAGATACTTACCAGTGTCATGATACCGAGTCTGTCCACTTCCCGAGCTGGACTATGTGGGATCCGCCGTGGGGTGGAGCGGCCACTGCCCGGCGGGGAAGAACCAGCAAGAGAACCACTGGCATAGGGAGGAGGAATGGAGCTCATGGACCGGAATCGGCCATGAGCATCCAAATTTCCACTACCCACTCTGCTTTCAATCTCCTCTGCACGTTGCTCTGTGTTTTCCTTTTCTTCTTGTATAAGTCTAAAAAAAGAAGTTTCAAAGGAATATGACACTGGGGCCTACAGGAGAGATGGGGAGGGACTCTGTGTCAGGGAGTGTAGCAATAGGACAAGGGGCAATGGTTTTAAACTGAGAGGAGATTTAGATTAGACATCAGAAAGAAATTCTTGACTTGTGAGGGTGGTGAGACACTGGAACAGGTTGCCCAGAGAAGCTGTGGGTGCCCCTTCTCTGGAAACATTCAAGTCCAGGCTGGATGGGGCTTTGAGCAACCTGGTCTGGTTGGAGATGTCCCTGCCCATGGCAGGGGGGGTGGAACTAGATGGTGTTTAAGGTCCCTTCCAACCCAAACCATTCTATGATTTAAACAAGTAACATATAAACAGAATGGCTGCCTTGGGCATTAGGAGGAGGCAGCAAAACAGCCACACTGAAAAATCTTCTAATCCATTCTGAAGAAAGTGGTGAATGCACTGCTATTACCACCATGCAGGGGTTTCTGTTGAAATAGTAATACACAATCCCTGTCATAAATGGGACTGAAGATAAACCAGAAAATGGTACTTAGACATAAGCAAACTAGTTCTGTCAACTCCCCCCCCCCAAGAAACTGAATGGGCAACCACCATTTTCCGAGTAACCACACAAAAAGAATTTCTAGTGTCACAGAAACTCACTTTTAGCAAAACCTTAACAGCAGACAGACCGTACCTGATCTCTTTGTTGATTGCATCCAACTGTTCTTGAAGCATTATGGCCAAAGTCTGAGCATCAGCCTGACCGCTTGGTGACAGCAGATCAACCGAACTGAATATAGTCTCCCTGTCATCCTCAACATCCGACACATCAACATCACTTTCAAATGCTTGTGCCACGTTTGCCAACACACTCGCCTGCTGGGCTCGCTCCCAGTCCTGCTCGTTCAGAGTTTGAACCTAAGAGAATTAAGTAAAATTAAAATCCAAATCCAAACTCAAACGGGAAAGACATTTCTACTGGTTTTCAAGATGTTTAAAATAATTCTTAAAAAGCCCACTTACATGCTGAATGCATCCATCAAGACAGCAGTTTAGAGAAATGTAAAAAAAAAAAAGCTATAATGTAGAAAACTTTGCATCTTACAGTTAAGTGTAATTTAAAAATGGACAGCCCCATGAATAAATTAAAACATCACATATCTTGGCTGTATACACTCAAAACTACAGTAGAATTTTGCTATCAAATCCAGAAACAGCTTTATGTAATGAGAACTTGTGTCATGAAAGGGACTTAAAATTGCTTGCAGAAGGGCAATTAGTGTACAGACAAGAAAAGTAGGACTGTTTCAAACTGTATTTTACAGGCTTATCACACTTAATACAAATAGGACTTCAAAATAATAATTGTGCAATTATTTTTTAACAATTAAAAAGACTAGTAGCTGTGCAAGAGTTAGTAAAACAGGATATATATAGCAGTTTATTGCTATGCACTCCTATTCTAAAAACTCCATGTGTGATAAGCCTCATCTATTTTTTTTGCCAAAGTTCTATTTTTACTTTAAATTTTACTTTAAATTTCAGAGTTCTATTACCTTTGAAGGTTCATCTCTGAGAGCAGCCAAACGTCCTTTCTGGGGACGCCTCAACACTGATGAGGTGCCATAGGAGTCTGTGTGACTGTCAGCCACAGAGGAGGATGCCACAGGGTATCTGAAATCCGGTCGGCTGGAACACAAAGAAACATTTTATCCTCAGGAAGGGAGAGGGAAGGAGAAAACAAACCAAAAAAACCCACCCAAGTAATTCCTATTGTCTCACCAGCGCCCATTTTCTTTAAGCAGTATAAAAAGTGCTTTATGTGCTCTACAAAGAATACTCAGCTATAAAGTTTTATAGCTATGAATAAAGAATTTTCAGTTATAATAGACAAAATTAAATTTAGCAAAGTGACTTTAAAGAAATTAGACATCACTAAACTAGAATCAAGTGCTGGTACCTATGATGAAGTGATGTGGCTCTGAGTCTCACTTGGTCATTTTCAGCCCTTAATGCTTCAACATTTAATACAAGTTGATCCTGTAAAAATAAATAGATAAAATACATAACAATATGCTTTAAAAAAAAAGCAAAGCAGTGTCAAATACTGACTTATAAATTAACATTTAGTTTTTTAACCTCATTTCTATGAATTTCAGAAATAACAGATTTTAAAACATATGACATAAAATGTAGAAATTATTTTTGCTACACACAATACAGCACCATCAGAAAAGGGCATCCAAGAATAATTCTGTTGCCTGTCTGCACTGTGATTCTAGGTAATGACAATATACGTTTTAAAAATATCTACTAAATAAAATTCACTATTACTAACATTATTATAATAAAGTGATAATACTTGATAAGAAGATTTTTCAAGCGTTGTGCACAAAAGGTTCTAAACGCATTCACTTTGAACTTGGACATTTTTACACGCTCTAGAAACTGAGCATTTAACAAGAGAGAAATCCAATGAATCAGAAAACAACGAAAAGACTAATAAGAAGTGGCTGATGATGAACATCTGTGCCTTGTGTGAAAACTGCAAAAATTCAAAGCACATTCGGCAAAATATTCTGAATGAGTTTTTCATTTCCTTACAGAAGCGCAGCCTCTCCAGTTTGGCCTCACTACTTACTGGAATGATTTGGGGAGATGCAGTGCACCTGGGCTTTAATAAGCAACAGTAAGTATTTTTTCAGAACAGATAGCGTGATGTCAAAAATCAACTGTCACTGCTTAAGGATGCAATGAAATGGAAGGGAACCACTATTCAAGAAGGGATCTTGTCAGTTCCAGCACAAGCAAAACACCAGGCAACTGGTATTGCAAAGAAGCAGCCGAGTCTCATAAATATTGCTCTCCCTGCCTCCCAATTCTGAAAACCTTAAAAATTTGTCAGTCAAACAAGCACTTCAAGATACTGAATGCTTTAAAAAAAACAAAGCAAAACACACTTATGGGAAAACACCCAATATTAAAAAGTATTTCTCTTTTCTTTTTTCTGTTCAAGGTCATATGTACATTGTGAACAACATGAAAAAACTATATATCTTTTTATAAAAATTCTATGCAATCCTCAAACTTTGGCAAATTGCCAATCTATCCAGCCACTACACATATTCAGAAGTGTGTTAAGTCTTTTGGTAAAAAGCTACACATTACCTATAAAACCCTCATAAAACTGAGTCACACAGTACCATAAAACGAGCACTAACAGCTCCCTACTTTTAAAGAAACCAGGTCATGTTAAGTTTTATGGGGGAATTCAAATCTGGCCCTGCTATGTAACAACACAGCAAATATTTTCCAATATAATATTTCAAAAAATGTGTTTTATACCTTTTCATGCTGAAGTTCCTCTATTTGTTTTTTGGAATTTTCAATTTCTCGAAGAAGTGAATTCTAAAACAAAGTGTATCACAAATTAATATACTTATAAAAGCTTTCAACTCTTAAACCATAAACAGATGAGTATCAAAAAATTTCAGTCAACACTATACAGATGCATCTTAAGGTACAGATACTTTACTGTTTACATTATTTCACTTTGATTATAGTTGGAAGGTTTTTCCTCTCAGGTGTAGAGCCCTCTAAATAAAGGATTTAGTAACAGCATAAGTTCCATAAAAATTTAATACCAACACCAGCCTTTTAAAGCTCTGTTTGACAAAACTAGTAAAAAAAAAGAATAATTAGGCAGCTAAAATAATTCAAAGTAATTCACTGAGTTGTTACCAAGGCATTACTCCCAGTTGTCATTAGGTTTTCATTTTATTTGTACTTGCCTGACCTACAAAATTACAATACAGTAATACCTGGGATACACTATACCTCCGGAACTGCAACACTCAGTGAATTATGGATCTTCATTAACATCAGAGCTGTCCTCTTTACAGTTATACCATGACGTTTAAACAACTCCAGTAAATATAAATACTTAAGACTACCACAATCTCTTTACTCAAAACAGTTTTGAAACTCAGACTAAGAATCATCTGGGAATTTAGAACACATTTGAGCTACAACAATCAAAGAATTTCAACTATTGTATTTGACTGTAGTATGTGACACCAAGAAAAAAAAATATCAGAGATTCCTCCTTCTTATAGGAAACTTTTAACTGTGTCACCTTCTTTTCTTTTTCCACCATTGCCAAAAAGTTCTGCTAAACATATTTCCTTGAGCTATGTAATACCATTATTTGCATCTTAAACGTGTAATAAAGTTTCATACGTGAACAAATAAATCATTCGGGGAAAAAAGCCCAAGTGATCAAAAGAAAGTCTTAAAATTTTACGTGCATGTTTCTTCCCAACTCATCATAAAAGAATGGGCTGGAAGCCACAGCCAGAATACTTTTCTAGAAGTTGTAGCTCACGGTGAAGGACAACTACATTTTCCTTGCTGTTCACAAATGTACTTAGGGTTTGAAGGGTAAAGGGTTAACCCTAAAAGACATACACACACCCTCAATATGCAAGTATTTAAAAAAACAAATAAGTGCAGTCAGCTGTTTCTCAGAAATGGAATCTCTAAAGAGTGTTAAAACAACCTTGTTGATGTCATAACACTGTCCATAACAAGGATTTCTGTAGCATTAGGAGCAGTTTTATGTTGAAAATAGTGATGTTAACTAAAAAACCACAAGACAAAGTTTGCAGCCTTAGATGCCAGCTGACAAGCACCTTTATCATCAGCTCAAAGGACGAGAATCAGTAGGACCTACATTTGTTGTGCACTACCCAATTCCCCTCAGCTTCAAGAGCACAAAAGCAGGGAAAAGAACGAACTAAATCCTTGTAATGATCTGATGGGAGCACAGTCCTGGAATTCTGAAAGGACAGTATCAGTTACCTGACTGTTGGGTTTAGGAATGAGAACTGAGTTGACACTTACGCAAGAGAAAGCGAACATTTATTAAAAGTCTGAATACATCATTATATATTGAAGTATTTTATTGCAATGACTTTAAAACTAAAGCCACTCAGCTTTTATTGAAGCATTTCCCCAGATGGTCATTTCACCCTCTAGTAACAGAAACAAAGTATTTTTTTCATCCAAGACAAAGCAATTCCAATTCAGCATCAAAGTGCTACTTCAGAGGACACTGCTTTGTTCAAGGGGAATAAGGGAATCTAACATAAAGGCACACATGGAAGAAAAGTCCCTAAGGATCTACATCCAAAAGCAGAAGGGAAAGAAAGAGTAAAGTATGCCACAAGTTAGAAGATTAATAGAATACAGGGGAAAGCTCCAAGATGAGCATGAACAACACAGAGAACAGCTCATTTACATCCATAGAACCTGCCTCAAAATGATGGGCTCCAGGAGAAAATGCAAGATTGTTTCAACTTGCCAAGAATCCCACAATGACTCAGGGGAACCAGTGCAGACAAAGCCAGTGGGAAATAAAAGAATCCGAACTGAAAAAAGGGCCAAATTTCTAGTCCTAATTCTTTATTTTCCCTGTATTACACTGGTTGAGCCTATTTATGCAGTCCACACCAGTGAACTAGGAAAGGATAAAGCTTCTTAAACGATGCCTTCTCAACACTGTAGAACAATGCCCAGGGGCAACCTCAAAAATAAAAAGAATTTTAAGAACCTATTTTCCAAATCCTCATTAGAAAACAGCCTTAACAAAAACTACTTATTAATAACAGGATTTAGTATTTATTTACTGAAATTACAGATATATCAAAAAATACACCGATCACTACAGAATGTTGAACATCTAATTAATGCATCTGCTGGAATGTGACTCGTTACCTTATCTTCCAACGCAGCCATCCTTTCCTTGAGATGAAGCTGGAGCCTTTCATTAGATTCAGACAGAAGCTTATCAACGGTTTCTGACAAACGTTTATTATGCTCTTCATTCATCTTCTCTCTCTGTCTAGCCTACGATACATAAAAGCTACTAAAATAACTTAAAATTTACAGCGTCTATAACAATTTCCAGGTTGTAAAAACAGTAAGCTTTCAACTACTCCAAATGCATTTTCTTTAATAGAAATATTTTACTAAAGGAATAAGGAATACTGCATGTACCTCCATGGCTCTTTAAGGGAGTTCAGGGGATACTTAAGACTTCAATAACTGCTTCAAGATCAGAAGCTTGAAAATTTGAGCTTACACTTCAAGAAAAAGCAGATTTCAGAGCCAATTCCATTATTTATAACCTAGGAACCAATTTTTCCATAGTCATTTAATTCAGCAAGTTTTTGATCTGTCTCCTCATTAGAAAGTATAACTACCAATTAGGTGTTTCCAAACTTTCATTGGAGACTTATTCAGGAGATTTAAGGTTAGCCATATTACAGTGGCTCAAATGTCCCAACTCACAGCCAGCCTAAACTCTGGCTTTATTTTAAAGATAAGAAATAAAACCAGCTTTGCTGAATGGTAGGCAGCCATGAAGGGAATGAGATTCTTTCTTCCAGCTTTGTATCTTTGCCAATAATATATACGGTACCCTTTGTAGTTCTTGATTCTTTTCTTCTAGCTGTGCTTCCATCTGTCTCAGTCGTTCCTCTATATTGCCGTGTCTTTCCTCAGCCTGTCAATTGGAAAAGAAAATTAGAATTTGGTGGGTTTTTTTTTTTAAAAAAAAGTTTTAAAAGCATAGAAACATTGAAGCACGATAATGTATCTAACATGCTTTGCGCAACTGCCGTTTATGGTAATACACAATGCAGAAAAGATGCCTTTCTGTCACTAAAAGAACCTAATAAGAGTTCATATGGTAAGTAACAAAATGATGAAGCCTCTCACCCTTAAGTACCATGAATCAACTACTATTTGCAAGTGAGCTTGCAACAGCAGCAGTTCATTCATATCCCCAAGAATTAAAAAATAATAATAAGAAAAAATAAAAACTAAGTGCATTTTCAGCTTTTCCTCACTAGCCTGGACAATATGACCTTTTGTTAGTAATCATGACAAAGCAGAAAGCAGCAAGCAGAAACAAGGACTAAGATACAAATTCTACCTTCCTAAGCTTGGTGGTAAGTTCCAATACTTTAGCATCTTTAGCAGCAGAGCTCCCAGGAGACAAAAGGTCAGACTACAGAGCCAGTTAGGGACAGGAAAGATAACAGGGAAAGAAATAAAACTAAGGCTTTAAAAGAAAAACACACACACACACACACGAAAAGGCTCATTTGTTGTTACTACATAGAATTCTTCAGACTTCATTATTCCATTTGCAACCTTCCAAAAATCTTAATATTAATGAGTACCATTACTTCTCTCTCCTCCTCATTCAGTTAACAGTGGAAGAAATTTGAGTTTTCCTTCCAGAAACAGTTCTTGTTTTAAAAGACTTTATGCCTACTATTGAATGAACTTTAATAAAAAGCAACAAAGTAATAATTCAGAGAGACATTTCCATAACGTAACAGAGTTAACAGAAAACCTGCTCAAATTCCGAAGAGCAGAAATGTAAAGAAAAAAACCAACAAAATACATCAGAGAGCGTTTGTAGAGATGAACAGAAAGCAAGGAGAAACAGTTTCTGAACCAGCTGGACGAAAACCAGAAATACAATATAACAAACCCAACACTTTAAGAACAGATTTCGTGTAGCAGGACACCGACAGAGAAGACAGAGTCTTGAGGACACCGTCCAATTGGCTCACCTTGGAAAGTGCTGCAACTCTCTGTGCCAGCTCAGCTTCCACCTCCGGCAAAGTTTCAGCTTTTCTCAAAGTCTGCTGCAGCTTTTGCTCAGCGAGTTCCAGTCGTTCTTGCAATTGCCTATTCTTATCTTCACTCTACACAGGATTACGATCAGCAAATATTAAGTGTTAAAATGGTAATTAGTTTTCAAAGAGGAAGGTAAGGATACAGATTGCTGCCTTTACTAGACCTATGGAGAACAAACTATCCAAAAGTGGTTTCATAACCAAAGATGCGGCATCCTCCCCTTCATTACATGACAGAACTTTTTTTCTCTACAAATTTTTTCCTGCAGAAAATTTTGTGTATTCTGAATGCAACTATATCACCAAATAGACATAGTTACAGTACAGGAAGCAGCATAGAACAAGCTGTGAATTTTCAGCGTCAAGGCTGTGCGTTGAGTTACATCAAGGAAAAAATTTCTTCATATTTTAAATAACACTATGCACATTACCACAAATTTTATTTTAAATTAAAGTGTGTACAATTTCTTTTAAAAATTACTAAGAGTTGCCTGGCTGCCTCTAACTTGAAAATGAATGGCTGAACAACCATTTCTGATTTTAAGTTGGACAAGCCCGTGTCAAATTTCCTCCTCAGTAAGGCAATGTTTACTTCTCTTATAGGCTATAATAATTGCTACAAACTTCACAAATTTTAAAACTGTTTTGGCTTAGAATGAGTAATTCTCATACGTGAAACTAAAGATGCTTGGATACACATATAGCAAGTTAAAAATCGTCAGTTAATAGGGAGAACAGCCCAGCTGCACCAAGATCAAGTACACTAAAAAGCAGTTTCATGCTGAGCAAAATGTACTTAATATCTTATTTCAAATTACAACCTGTCGATGCATGGAGTCTTTAGTGGCAATTTCATTTTCAAGTTTATCATTGAGGTCATGCACAGATGTAGCTTCACGTTGTGCAGCGAGGTAGCGTTTCTCAAGAGTCGTAATTCTCTCTTCCATGTCTTCCTTTTGGGCCATAGTCTACGCAAGAAACACGATTAAGCGATCAAATTGGGGCGAAAAACATCATGAACAAAAAAAAATTTAAAAATCTTATAAACTGAAGGAGAAAGAATAGTCTCACTTAGGCTTACAAGTTAAATTTGCTTTTTTATTTTATTTTTAAAAACGCTGAATGCTTAAGAAGACTGATCTTCATTATATTACACCACTGATCTGCTACTTACCTTTTCACCATCGTGCTCTACGTCACCTATCAAACCAAAGACATTCAAGAGCCTAGAGGCCCATCTGAGCACTAATGACACTGAAATTTATAAAGCAATTATATTTGTAAAGCATTTGTGACTACCCAAATTTTGACAGTTTACTCCTCACCTCTCGAACATCTCTCTGTAACTTTGTGTTCATTTCTTCAGATTTTATTAAGTCTTTTCTAGCTGTGTCAAGATCTTCTTCCAGCTCCGTTACTCTGCTAGACAAAGCAGTAAGACGTTCTTTCATCTGCGTCTGCTCTTTGTTTTGCTTATCTATGATGTCTTGGAGTTCAATCACTTTAGCAAGGTTTTCATCGTGGCATAAAGAACCATCAGAGGATCGCTGTTAAAGAGGGGGGAAAAAAGTATTTGCATATTACACAGAAATTTGAAAAACAAACTGCTACTTACCTGTAAACAACCCTCCCCCAAGATAATTTTATTATTGGATAGACTGCAAAAATTGAAATTGTAGTAACTAAGACTTTTTAATTAAAGCATCACTCAAAATCTTTCACTATAGCTTAAAATTAAATTATTATATTTAATGATTAAAAATCAGACATCAGCTTAAAAAAGCATATAACTGTACCTTCCCATTTGTAGTTGGGGTATTTTCTTGTTCATGATTTATATCCAGCATCCCATCTGGAAGCGTTTTCTTCTGATTATTTTGCTCTTTCAGAATCATTAACTAAAAGAAAAGAAAAGTTTACATACATCTGTTTCAAGTCAATTTCTTTCTCACTAATAATATAAGGAACAGCTGCAAAAGCAAAGGAGCAAAACAATTACTGATTCTACTGCAAGGTATGTATTAATAAAATACGGCACAGGCACTTCAAAAGTTATGCCACTGCAACCCAAAAATGCTTATTTTAGAGCCGCAGGATCTCTTCTGTTGTTTTGTTGGGGTTTTCTGTTGGCTTGGGGGTGAGGGGATTGGGGTTTGTGGGTTTTTTCAAAGCCAGAAAGCTAAAAATTATAGTTATCCCATTTG
>JAOXJM010000041.1:64898895-64912068 GCA_026413425.1 Tringa solitaria | reverse complement strand
GGTTGGACTCGATGATCCCAAGGATCTCTTCCAACCTAAATGATTCTGTGATTCTGTAAAATCACTGTATAGTATTAACAAACATTTTCTTATCTGAGGCATATATAAGCTTCACCTTCTGAAAAATAACTGTACATTTGAAAGGAAGTCTATTCACTCGTCAAATGATTGTAGGACATACAGTCCTGTTCCATTGCCTACTTCTGTGCAAATATAAATTGTAGCAAAAAATATATCATAACTATGACATGAACCATCACACGGTCAGATGACCCAAAAAAGAACAACAAGCACAGGAATTTATATTGCTGCTGCATAAACAGACTGACACGTATTTCTGCCATTGCATAATACCTCCATTGCTGTTTGTTTTGACAAAATATAGTTGCTTCGAGTCCCATAAGCAGCCTAATAGAGAACACTTGAAAGTCCTTAGTTTCAGTTGACACTGCCAAAAGACATGTCCTTTCCAGTTTTAACCTTCAACGGTAGATAATTTCTTATTTTCTCAAGCAGTTCAAAAAGAGAAATCATTTGCAACTTTATCATCTCAAAAAAGTTTGAGTTGTCTCATAATTTCTTCCTTGGCATCAGATGAATGTACAGAAAGAATTAAAGGAAAAAGGAAAATCCCGAGAAACTTTTCCACTTATCCAGAAAGCTGTATTACTTATTCTGTAGTTAAGGAAAGACTGGAATATTAAAATGAAGTTCTGCTCTGGTTCTGGTTGCCATCAAAATAATAAATACCCAGCTCTAAGGACTGACAAGAACAGGACTCAAAATAAAAACTTTAGAAGTCTTACAAGAATCAGAGAGTGCCGAATATATTAGGTAAATATCCCCTGTTGATTAGAACATACTGACAAACACCCCTTCTCAGTGCTGAGCTGAAATATTTACTGATGAAAGCAACTTTCTGAACCAACTGAATCATTCCAAATATGACTCTTGCTGCCAAAAATAAAGACTCTCAACAAAAAGCTAAAACAGAGAAAGTGAGTTTGTTGTTGTTCGGTAATACATTTTCTGGGGGTATTTTTGTCCACAAACTCCACGATTCTTTAAAGTAATAGCGTTTCTTCTACATCAACCTTCAGAACTGACCTCCAACTTTCAGTATTTTACAGGCCACAACATAAACATCCTTCCAAAAGCCAGACCAACTTGTATCCAGCTGTCAAGCCTGTCCAATTCTAATGTCCAAGTTGATGGCCACTTGGTTACTTGCAGCATCTTGGTCCAGGAACATCACAGCTCTCAGGGAACAGGTTCCCTCCATGTTTATTACAAGCACAATTTATAGGTTCTCTAGATAGTACATCACAAACCAAGAAATGCTACATGACAGGAAAGACAGTGTTTAACTTAGGAGGGA
The DNA here is from genome assembly GCA_026413425.1 of Tringa solitaria. NCBI lineage: Eukaryota > Metazoa > Chordata > Aves > Charadriiformes > Scolopacidae > Tringa > Tringa solitaria. The sequence continues at coordinate 64,910,690 of JAOXJM010000041.1, read as the reverse complement.
AAAACTTGAAAGAAACAGAGGTAATCCCTAAAAGTCTATTAACATCAGCTGTGCATTAGGGATGTTCTACAAAGAACTGTAAAAGTTTGCTTGGAATTTGCTCAAGTAGAAAAATTTATTCCCCAGTAAAACACAACAGCACTCTTGAGTGCATAAGGAATGATGGATTACAGGCAACAACATGACCAGAAGGCTGACTTAAAGGATGAAATTATATAAAAAAAGAAACACTTTTTAAATTCATCACAGAAAATATTATTAAATTAGTATTAAAGTAGTGTCTTCTGGCAATACAAGGACAAAGTGCAACTGTTACACCTTTAGGAACATCTCTACCAGAAGTATGTGAGTGGAATTTATCTGTTTAATCTCCAAGTAATATTTCATTTTACTGATAACATTCTGTGCTGGAGCCTGTGTATCAAACAACCCACACAAAAAATCTGAGAAGCTGAAGAGAGGATGAGAAGAACAAGTGGGGAAACTGCAGGGCATCAGGGATGAGAAACCAGTGGAATCTGAGATAAGTTTCCATCATGTTATTTACACTACATATAAACCACAATTATTCCAAATGATGCATGCATGAAAAGGCCAAATAAACAGTCTTAAACAAAACAATCAAAGAAAAGCTAAATAGCTAAGCTTAACAGGGTATTTCATAGCCACTTCATTTTAAACCCAAGGGCTTTACGTAGCACACAGTGACCAATATCCCCAGTATATTTGCAAGTTTGTAGCAAGCAAATTTTTGTACCTATTATGTCACACCACTTTTGTTTTGTTTTTTTTTTTTAAGCTAACAGTCAGATTTATGAAATAGTTCAAGGGTATTCAGAGTTAAAACTGAAAAGAATTGACATGTTTTAATCATTAAATCCAGCCTTCCAAGAAAACACAGCTCCACACACTTCAACAACAACAAATCCAGAAGGAACAAAGCTGTGCTTTGCCTGTTCTGCATAATAAATCAGATTGCCTTCAACCTTCCCATATCTCTGGCATGTGCTAATGGGAAAGAGAAAAATAAGCTTTACTGTGGGTAAAGGAAAATATTTTGCTTTTCACCTACTGAAATTAACTTCCAGTGAGTATCAAGAAGCCTGGATTTTCTAACCTGGAAACACGAAACTTATTTCAAGCATTAAGAGAGTCAGTTCTATGAAGTAAGTTCATCTTTTGTTTTCATAAAACCCCAACAACTTAAAAGGGAATGTGAGAAAATACTTAAAGTAATATTAAAATATAGTTAAGTCAAACTCTTGTGTTTCAGAGCATGAGAGGCTTCTCATGCTGGAAGCAGCTGTTTTTCCAACTAGAGCTAACTACCTACCATCGTGAGAATACACTGTAGCTTGTAATATAATTAATGTATCAACCTCCTTTCCTATTTCTCTTTAGGCATAAGATGATTTATAAGTCCAAAGACCAAAGCACGGGTGCAGACTTCTTTACCATTAAAAAAAGTTCTCACTTTCCAACTAGTGGCACTGAGATATTTTAAAACATCTAATACTACCTCGAGTCAATTCTCAGAAGTTTGCATTTTCCTTAACTCAAAAGAAACTCCACCTATTTTTCCTCTCTATAAAAAACTGTAACACTGCATGAAAACACCCAAATGAATACTGCAGCCAGGTGCCAGTGGCTAATACTAAACCCCAGTAACTTTTTATCATTTTGTCCCTCTTTTTTAATACAGTATTCTCCAACCTCACTTCTGGGATTGACCTATCTAGGCTTTGTCATTAACACTGCTCAATCCTAAACAGGCAATTAAGTTTTAAAGTGTTTACAGTTGCATAATGTTATTGCTCTGGAATGAAACTTGCTGTTTCCATTCTACTTCAGAGCTCAAAGTAGAATCAACTGCCTGGTGTGTGACAAGGAATGAGCAAGAGAACTCTCAATTCACAGCCAGTAGGTACCAAACATGTGTGCCCAAGAGCAAAATGGAAAAGCTTATAGCAAGACCAAGTCTCCATGGTAATAAATGGGTTTCCAGTTACCATACTGAGTGAGTTGCTTAAATTTATGTGGGGTGCTCACTGAGCCTGAACTACAAAGCACTAAATCCAGACTTCATTGCTAGGAGCTGTCAGGAAGCGCCGCATGTTGAAGTGCAAGAAAACAGAAAGGATGAAGGGTGGTACTTGACAGCTTTGCAAGAGGAATCCAGGAGGAACAGGAAAAGGGAGGTAGAAACACATCAGCTCCACGTTCTCCCTCCCTAAATTAACACATTTCTGATGGACGTGTCCTATTTGGTGGCGGGGGAGTAAAAGTACCAGAACCCCAACATGGCTGGATCCAGCCTCTCACTCGTTGAAGGATCAGAGGTCTTCCTTTCACCCCACTTACCAATTGTGACTTTATCCACCCCACAGACAGTTTGGAAAGTGAGCCTGTAAACCCAAGTACTCAGAGCAAAGCACAGGTGGAAGACGGGCCAACAGGAGCCACCGACACTCAAATCATGAACTACAGCCTGTACAAACCACCCAACCTAACAAAATCATTACTGCCTATACTCTTGCATTTCATTTTCTCTAAACTCCAGCAAAACAGTGCTGGTCTGTAAACAAGACTAGGGGCAAAGCCTCATGCAAAAATGTATCTTTGTTCACCACCGGAGAGCCAACAATCCCTGATTGCCTACTGTACTCTGCACTGCGAGGTACACATGCCGATCCCCGAGCACCTCCCGAGCTCCACCATTAATTAGACCCACATACAACACAGGGAATACAATAGTCATATATGCCCCGAATGACAGCTACAAGACTGGTTTGCTGGTAATGTGCTGGGTGTCAAAACAGAGCCACAGCTGCAACTTCTTTGTAGGTCTGTGAAATTAAGGAAAGAGAACACGGAGTTGTTTAAACAAGTCAGAAAATTTCATCCAGTTACTCCTCTTTAGGTCTAACAACCTGCAGTTTGGTCAGCATCTTCCCGTAGGGCAACTGACCTTCATTAAAATCACTGAAAGCTTAAGAATTCATAATTTCTCCAGTTAGGTTGCTGATCTTTTCATTAACCTTAGTAAATCACTTCCAGCATCTGAAACTTGCTTAGAATACAGTAGATCACACAGGGTACGTTTTCAAATAACCCAGAGCAGACACTACCCATTTTTACCACATCCTTTCTAACACAGACTTTTAAACTACTTTTAAAGCTACAGATGTATATCAAAGATTGCATATCAATCCAGTGAACCAAATACCAAAATACTTATTTTTTTCCCCAAAGGCCTTCTCTAAATACTCAACTTGGAGGTCAAACCCTGCAGCTTAACAGCACACACAGAGGATAAAGAAGAAACAAACTGAATACTAACTAGAAACACTAGTTCCTAGTTTTAAGCTATTTTCTTCTCTTGTCTTTGTAAAATACTTTTTAAATGTTGTCTCTACTCAGGCAACATTGTGAATCTTCTGAGTAAGGAAGTCCAGAAGTAGAATCATTATAACAGCTGTAAGGTAACAGCTGCCTAGCAGCACGCATAGGACATACAGGAACGTTCTTCAGACTTCCATGAGATTGAACATTTATTCAGATGCAATGGTAGCAGAAAAATCTTCTCCCATCACATGGCTAGAACCTTTTCATTGTGGTGGTTATGCTCCACCTCAGCTGCTCTTGGATGTACATGAATTCATCCCCCGAAAGGGCAGATACGGTACGAAAGTATGCAAAACCATACCAAGCTTGTTGAACTTGGAAAATGTACAAGATCAGCTAAAATACATATTGGAAAAACTTTAGTCACCATTGAAAAATAAGCTTTTCAACTTGGGACACGTCTGGCTACTTCGTGTAGAACTGTCACTGTTGAGACTGGTCAATAACAGAATAATCCTTTCCAATACTGTACCGTCCAAGTACCAACATTCCAGAACAGTTTACCTTAACACAGAAATAAGTTTACAAAACTTGGGGGGTGTTAGAAAATCAAATGTCTCTCAGTTACACTCCAAATCAGTGAATTCTAAGGGTTTCACAATATAAATTACCACATTCCTGCACCCCTAGCCCAGTCTATTCTGATTAGTTACTAATACAGTAAGTACCAGCCCAACTTCTTAGGTGTAGCTTTAGGCATCTCCATTTTTGGAGTCCATGTCAGTGAAGAAACCTACCCACACCCATACCCACTATGGCAAAAGGAGAATACAGTTGTACTTAATTAAAGAGGAAGAATCTTGCATTACCAGTTTGACGAGGTATGGGACAAAACCAGTCTCCATCTTTAATATGACACTATAGAGATTTCATTGAAGTTTTTCCTCTCCACATGAAATTCCTCAGGATTTCCCGGGATCCCATGCAGGATTTCACAGCATACCATGTCCCTCAAAAATGCCAAACCGTGAAACTGCAAGATATGCTGAGAAAACTTAGCAAGTTCAGTATTTTTCCTGAGAGCCCCCCATTCTGAAAGCTAAGTAGCTACTACAAAAGCTACAGCAAGATACTCAGAGTTTTAAACAACATTGAACTGTCAGTTTCCTTGGGTAAGAAAAAAAAATAGGTATTTTTCTGTGTATCAACTCTAAACATACTGCACGAACAAGAAACAGAACAATTCTGGCTCAGCTGACATCCAATATTAAATTCCTATGACTTTCATGAATTAAAAATTATCGAATCCTAAATACTGGATTCTAGCCTGTTTAAAAAAAAAAAAAATTAATCCTCACATGACTAAGACTTCACTATTTTTTTTAGAAATAGACCCAGGACAAGATCCATCATGCACGATTATTTCAGCGACAAGGTACTTGTGCTTGCAGAAACTGTAAGCAGCAGCTGAGGCTCTGCCCTGCCCTATTCTAATCATTTATCTTGGCCTCCAGTTGTCAGGTTTAGTTCTGTGGCCAGTAGTTGTAAAGTGCTTTTTTCACACTATGTTAAAAGGGAGTGCTTGGGAATATCTGAATAAGGCTGGCCAAGCCACTCTCATTAAACAAGCATCAACATGTACTTCCCCCTCAGTGCTCTCCCATTATGTGTGTATATATATATATATTTATTTTTTTTGCCAAGTGATGAACACTTCAGTCTTATAATTTCAAACTTGTTTAAGCAAGTAATACTCAATGAGGACAGATACGTGCCTTCAGCAGGAAATTCAACTCACAGGCTCTTTACATTTTATTTTTCTCCTTCTTTGTACTCTATAACCCCAGTTTGCATGCTAAGTGCATTTACTGGGCTTACTGAAGCTAAATATATACAAATCTGCAATATTCGGAATAAAAACAACTGGGCCATTCCGTGGAAAAGTTGCTCAATTTTTGCAAATAAAGGTAACTTTAAAGCCCATGCAAAAAGAGTATTGTCTCAAGTCTTACAACAGCCAAGTCTGGTATCTGAACACAGAAAAACTTAACAACATATATTAAGCGTCAAGTTGTTGTTTTATAAGGGGATTTTAAGCTTCTTTTAATGTTCCAAGTAGTTTTTTGTCTGCCAAGAAAGATATTCATAAGCAACAGTTGCAAACTTCATAACTACCTGAACCCAGCGAATGTTTAACGTCACAGAACAAAACCAGGGATGCAAATAACGCTAAAAGGCAGGCAAAAGGGAAAATAAAGAAGGGAGAGATGAGGACAGTCTGTTAATATGCTGCAACCAGTAACAGATGCTGAAGTGAAAGATGGATTTGGTGGGGAACCTGGTCTGAGGAGAGGAAGAAGTAGGGTAGACGGTTGGACTCAATGATCCCAAGGGTCTCTTCCAACCTAAATGATTCTATGATTCCACATTGGGCTACAAACAAGGGAAAGATGTTGGCCCATTTCTCCTCCGCTGCCTCCCAGGACTTAATCTTTTATAACCATTGCACAAAGTACAGAAGAGCATTACACAGTCTCTAAAGACCACAGTTCCTCCAGGGGATCAGAGTTACACCAATATAAATCTCAGCATAAATAAGATTACAGGAGGGGAAAAGGCCAGCTTCACTCCCATATGGACATTTTAGCAAAAGCTAAAATCCTAAAACTCTTGTTTCATTTCCACTTTACATGAAGTAAAGCAATTCCAGATTTCTCAAAACAAAGGCTCAGCTTTTGGAAGATAGTGTTGTTGAACCACACCCTCAAAAGACATTCTGAAAACTCAAGCTGCATGTTCTAAAAAGAATAAATTGCTGGATGCACCTGCCTCATGTTCTTCAACACAAAGCTAAAAGAATGTTATGACCTTCCAAAGCCTTTTCCCCATGAACTGCAAAAAGGTGGTAATACTGCATGAAAAAATATATTACTCTGGAATAAAAACTAAAATTAAAAATAAGATTCACAGTGGTATCCTCAGGTATCCCTGAAATCATCTAACCCAAACGCAATCCAGCAATAGAGAGAGCCTTGAAGAGATATTCTGAAGAGAAGTTTACCTGACACGCATAAACATGTAAAATCCCCGACCAGATTCACCCATACATCTAAGACTGCTCTCCATACAAGCTCTGCTGTTCCAACCTTGGCCTCTCAGGTCATCCTTTACCACCGTAATTAGATTATCTGAAGAACTTCTAGTACTACAGGTAACTCTCTGAACAACAGAATCCCATTTAAATCTTTAAATGGCCTTTGGGTCAAACTTTTCTTTTACTTCTGGTATTCCAAGCTGAAACACAAAAGGCAGCCCATGTCTTAAATTCTTGTAGAAGCAAGAGATTCAAGCATGAGATGTCAGTCAGGACTTCAAATACGATACACAACAGAACCTTAAAGAATATACAATTACACAGAGTTCGGGTTCCCATTGGTAACAGTATCACTCTTACTCAAGCACAAATTACAGTGAAAAGCACAGCTAATAACAGAATTTTGGTCCAGTACTATTCATTCATCAAGCTTAATGGACACCCATCAACCCATCACATTGCAGAGCACCATTTGAGCCAGCAGATATCCCATTATTTGGACAGGACTGCAAAGAAAAGGGGAATTTTGACTATGACATTCCATTGGCAAAACTATCTATTGCCGAATTATTTTTGTGACTGGCTCACGTAAGACATTTGAGAATCCACAATTTAAACCGTGCCACTGAAGAAGACAAAAGTCCTTTTAGATGCATATAGAAACTTGAAGGAAAAGGGAATTCTGCTTTTTCAAAAAAAATTTTGATTTACACAGTGAGAGAACATTCATATCAAACATTCTGTGAAGCACACAATAAAACAAACAAGCAATTCCACTTTCAGATATCTCTCTCCCTTTTCATTGGCTTGTTTCATGATCATGCTTGAAAATTCAGAAATAGTACTAAATTAAAAATAAACACCATTTGTCACTACAGGAAATTGTCAATATCGAGAAGACAATTATTAATAAAGCTACTAACTGCAAGGTGGTTTCTTTACAAAAACGTTCTTAGTTAGATCTTTCAACTATACATCAAACCAGTCTAAACTCTGGCAACAGAAAAAAAAAATCTTTGTTTAAACTGCACATCTTAAGGTGGCTTTGTTTCAGTTGTTGTTTAACGACGTAAATTATTCAGCTACTTATGCTTATATAATTCTATACTTATACTGTGCACAGTTCTGTAACTTTGAGGTGGGGGAAAAAAAACATCTCACTTCTTTCAACAGTAAAAAGCTTATTAACCCATGGTCTACATTCTTTATTCATTTCTACCAGATAATCTACCCTGCAATTTCTTTATAAAAGGCAAATAATACATTTTAAAAGAGTGTTTCCCTCCATGTAATTTAAACTGAACCGAACCAAATGTGTTTATATGGGAGGTAGGATTTTAAAAAGCAAGTGCTATGCTTCAGAATATTTTGAGACAACTAGACATGAAACAGAACTAGACGTCAAACTCTCCCATGTACTAGCAATAAGAGGAAAGCACAACACCGCATGGCTCAGAGCATACCCAACCAGAGACTAGTGTTCTACAGAGGGGGCGGGGGAAGGAAAAAAAAATCTAAAAAATTAAAAACAAAAAACAAAACCCAAGGCTGCACATTTTCCTATCACAAGATATAGAAAATGCTTGTTTGTTTTCCAAGTGGAAGCTCTTTTTTCTCCTCTACAAAACCAGACGGATGTGCATATCAATTTTTTCAAGCTTTTTTCCACATGGCCATTTAAACAAGCGATGGTCCTTGTTTAAAATCTGTCCTGACAATATCTGATTATGCCTAATACTGGTAGCATAAAGATCTTTTCATTAAAGTATATTGGACCACTTCATAAAAGTTCTAAAACAAAATATTCTTTCTAAACATTTATATTTCTGAAAACATAACAATAAAACAGATGAACTACAGGAAAAGATACGTTTACTCTTCTTATTCATATGTACCCAAAGTCATAGTATATTTCAAATGCAACCAAAATTACACTCCCATTAAGATTTTCACTGCCATCTGCAAAAACTGTATCCTGAGGAACATAAACATAAGACACAAACATAAACACATGAGCAAAGTTCAAGGCTTCCACTGTGGAATAGCAGAAGAGAAGATTAAGTAACAAAGCTTTTCTTCTTAAAAATGTTACAGCTCTGGCCACTGTAGGAACAGGCTCCAGAGCCTCGTCATGCAAACTAGAAGAAAAGGAGCTGATTTTCATTAGAGGTTTTATGAAACCCAAGGTAAAGTCTGAAATAGATAAAGGTCATAGGCAGAAACCAAGTTAACCAAATACTTACATCAATTTACAGATAAGCTAAAGGAAAAATACATCAGAATGAAATTGAGCATTGACTTTAACAAGTATTGTAATCACAGGACTCCTCCAATTCCTAATATACGAGCTAGGAGAGTCATCTCCTCAAGCAGCCTACAGACGTATTCAGCCCACTTAATAATTATCTGGAGTTTACAAAACGCAGAAACAGTATTTCCAAACACTCCCATGAAAAAGTCAAGTTGAATAAAAAACTCACTCCACTCAACAGCAAAATAATAATTCTTCTTTCAGCCTGGAGAATGTGAAAACATTTTTCCTGGCAAGAGTTGCCACACATTTCCCTCTTTACGCTTGGAGAATCCACAGGCAGGCTTACCAAAAAATATGCTTGGAAAGTTATGAACACCCAGATTACCTGATACACACAATGCAAATTTATCCCTTCCCAGTATTTGTAGCTTGAGATCCATATGAGCAAGAGATTATGGTAAGTATTTTCTAATATATGTCAACAGATACCAGTCAGCCTTCAGACTTAAAGTGACTTAAGCTGCCTAAATTGCTTAAAGTAGCTTACTTGAAGACCTCTATGGTATTCCTTTAAGGCAGGAAAACTAAAAAAAAAAAAAAAAAAAAATAATTAAGCTAATGTGAGTTATATTGAGTTCCAGGACACAGTGCTAACTTAGGAAGAGCAAACCCCAAAATTACTAATAGATCACTAAACATTCTCTCTAAAAATTCAAGTTCTCTGACAGCATCAACTCTGACAACTATAAAGGATCTACATATATCAAAACACAAACAAATGTGTACTCTTAATTCTGACTTCAAATCCTATAGTGAGTAAAACCAACATCCACCTCTCCTAAATAAATATCAGAGAGGAAAAACCAAGGCCACAGGCCAGTGGATGTTAAAATATTAAGAACCTGGAAGGAAGAAGAGGGGGATTGCATTTTTAATTCACGTTTATCTTTAAAAAAAAATATCCAAGAGGGTGTTTCGGTTTTGGTTGTTTTATTTTTTATTTTAAGATGTAAATGGAAATTGCAACTATGTAGCCACACTGATTCTTTAAGTGTTGCTAACAAACACCTTTCAAGTAGCTTTTAGTTATACTTTAAAAACAGAGAAAAACAGAAGGGCTTTCAGACAAAGAATTCTCAGACTACCAAAATAAACACTACCTGCTGTACCAGAGGCTGCAGGCGAGTTAGCACAGATGAGCAAATACATGAATTTCACCTGGTTCTAAACACACCATGTATTTTTAAAACAGCTTGTTTTCTCCCCAGCTTCTATACAGCCTGTTCGTTACACTGCAGGTTAGACTACAGCACACCAAACATGAATAAACCCATTAGCAGACATTTGTACACAGTAACAGAAGAATGGGTAAAAAATAATCACTAGAGCATCTTTCAGGGCTACATCCACTATTAAAAACAAACAAGAAGCATTTCTGCATTGTCACCAATACATCATTCCTACAAATATGCTAAAGAAAATAAAACCACTAGTTTTAGACTTTATATCTTTTTATTAGAGAGATTGAGGAGGTATCATAACAGCACTGAAGTTCATCCTCAAATACCAAGAAAACCTAAAACTCATTCTAAATTTAATCTATCTGAAAGGTCTATTTATAATCAAGATAACTTAAATTAAAAGTACAGTATAAACAGCAAGCTGCTAACAATAGGCAAACAGATGTCTGCTGGGTAGAGATGGGATGTTTCAATAAACAAACTCAACCAAATGTATTGAAATGAGACACTAAGTTAGAACAAATGCTAGAGACTTGGTCCTCAATACACACCATTATATTACTTAAGTGTAGCTCCTCCTCTTTGTGCCCAGTCATAGAGTGTACTTGCAGAAAACTTCCTATTCTGAAGGTTTTGGACAAAAGTTGTCTGTTTCTATGCCTTGCAAAGAAAGAAGTGTTAGGGAAGTTGAAGTTTATTGATATAGTCAGTGAAGAATTCTGAACATTTAACTCCTATCTCCATCTGACTTAACCCAGTGTAAAGACAAATCTGTCCAGTAATTTACTAACAGCAAGAGCCAAGTAAGATTTAGCACCTGGAATTTAACATAGACAAAACTAAAATGATAGTTGTCAAAATGCCATGGAAAGACTTGTGTTCATCTTTGCTGTCAGAACGGGATGAGAACCAGAGGACATGTCTGCTCTGACAGACATTTGCACATCTGAAATCCTTCTGGATCTTTATCATTTTTGGACACATGGCGCTCTGCTAAGATTAATGTCTTTTATTTAGACACCAGTACCACATCTTGCCAGAGTAAGAAGTATAAGCTCTGTCACCTCAAGGCTGAAGAGCTGTGAATACTGGAAATGGAGTTGTACTTAAAATGCTACGGAAATCTCAGCCTCTGCAAAGCTTGGCAAGCCCTTTACTTAATGTACTTTCTGCAACTGTGTTCTTCAGACTATGTACAATTCAAAACCTCATTTCTACATCTATGACATCCTGTATTATTGAAAACTTGTTTGGAGGAAATCCAAGTGACACCGTTATTAAAATGGCAACTAGATCCTTAAGTTCATCATTAAAAAACAATACAAAGGCAAGTCTTCCAACCAAGTGTTCAGATATTTCTTATGTGCGAGACATCAAAGAGTATTTCTGAGACTTTCTAAGAGAGACCATTCTATAGGGACATACCTGAACTGAATACAAATATAAAAGATCACACACTGTATTTGAAGCGTGCAGTAATGATAGAGTATTTACTATAGATAGAAAGCAACTAAAAATGGTCTGCCAGGGACTCACTTTAAATTAAGATATGATGGGCAACCTAGCAAAGCTGAAGCCAAACCAAAATTACAGGCAGCTTCTTTTTCCCACATTTAAGTCCACATTGCAATAAAGTGCTCTTATTTACATGCAGACACACACACAGCCTCCGACAGGAAGGTCTCATCTGTCCCTATATATATGTTGCTGAATACAGAAATTATGAACAGGACCATCACAAATACAGAAAAAACTTCTAACTTTTATTTTACTTACCTTGCATAGAAATGAAAATAAAATATGATAAATTTAAGACCAAAAGAGTACAAGAGTAAGATGGATCTTAATGAGTGTTGCTGTA
>JAOXJM010000041.1:64870753-64883458 GCA_026413425.1 Tringa solitaria | reverse complement strand
ACCTGGTCTGGTGGGAGGTGTCCCTGCCCAGGGCAGGGGCATTGGAACTTGATGAGCTTTAAGGTCCCTTCCAACATGAACCATTCTGTGATTCTATGAAGATATCCTGGTGTATAATTTCTCAATTATACAACTGAAGCGGCCAATTTCTGCGTCCCCTCCTAGAAAAGATACCTGTTGTTAAGAACACAGCAAGACACATGCGGCTTCGGAGAGCTACTCCGGAGTAGTACTTACATTGGAAACTGAAGCTAATGCTGCCATAAGTAATTATATTAACCTCCTGTTTGATATTGGTATAACATGGCTTTCTGTCCCAAAGATACAAGTGCCAAGTCCCGGATGAGGCTTGGCTTTGTGCATAGTGGTACCTGCACTACAGTGGTGTGTAAGGAAGCTCACGGCAGAGCGGTGTCCTGCGGAGATGGCAGCGGTGATAGCAGGGGTAGCAGTGAAAATGGACTCCTGCCCCTAAAATGGACATTTATGAGCACAAGCACCACCACAGCTCACATCCCCGGCTCGAACTGGAGTCAGACTTCATATGAAGCAGGTTGTGCTTCTTGACCCATCCCTGTGGGTCGCTCCTCAGAGTTCAAGCGTCTTACAGGAGTGCGTTTTACCTTCATCTGGGGTCTGATCCAGCATGTCCTCAGCTGCCACTAAGGACTTCACATACAGTCTTTTGACTCATCTTAGCTACCAACAAAAGATTTGTCCTTGTGTTGTGCCAAATAGTATCTTAGTCACTTGAGTTTTCTTTTTGCCTTTTTCTCTTTGCCTGAATGCCTTGTTCCTTTGTATGGAGGTATTTGACAGAGCTTTTGTCAAATTACAATTAATTACTGCTGGCAGTTATTACATAAAAAGCCATTTACAATCTAGCTGCTGAAAAGTAAGATTACATGGCACGTAGCTTGCAAGAGAAAAAAAAAAAAACCAAGAAAAAAAGGGTATGAAAGGTAGTTCTCTCCCTGCTCTTGGTTAAGAAACCATTATTTCCAGGAAGGTGGACAAAAGCTAAAAAAGCCTTGTCGTTGCCTTAATTTAATCCTTAAACAAAGTGAGAATAACAAAAAAACATTTAGGAAATGGCTAGAAGCCACGTGTAAGATATAAAGGGGAATAACTCATAACTGAAAAACCAGCAGACTTGACATTGTTCATCTGTGCCACAACAAGGAGGGCAAGCGATTTATTTCAAAGCTAAATTCCTTGTTCTCCCGAACACAGTTCATAATAAAGACCCTTTGACCATACCATCTGTTTGCATTGTAATTCACATTTAAAAGAGTCAACAGAAATATTGACTCATGAACAGGTTCTGGCTTAGGCTGGTAAGTTAAACTGCTACAATACATTTTAGCTTTTGCGCAAAGAGCTAGAGGAATATTGGTCACTTTTTCCTTTCGTGTTACATACAATCAATCAGTCAGTACTCCAAACACAGGTCAGATCCTCCCCAAATCCAAATAAGCTTCTAACTTCCCTTTGTCCCTTGAACAATTTTAAATGTGGATGCCTAAAACTTCCAGGAATCATTAACATTTCTTCATATACGAATGCGTAATATTAAGTCTACCCAAGGTGAGATTAATTTGGCAGTTTCGGTCTAGTGAACTGTCGCCCTCACCACAAAAGCCATTGAGGAACTTGGCACTAACTCCTTCTTTGTAGTTTCTACCTGTGAAGCCAAAGACTGAAATGACAGGGACTCACCTATCTTCTGCTGTAACCATTTAGGGGCACCATGAAAGTGCATGCAGAACAAGAGGGAAGGAGTCTTCCATTCGCCTTGGCCAGGTAGATCGTTTCTAAACTGCACCGTGTCTCTTAAATCATCTCTTTGGTGCTACAGCTGCTGCCTGCAGGAGCAGAAGTAAAAGGGAAGAAAACAGCATCACAGCTCTTGTGTTGACCCAAAATATTAGATTCAAGGAAAATGTTGAAAATTATAGTAACCAATGACCTCTCTAACGTATACTAGGAATGAAGCCAACTTTTGCATTTAAATCTGAGAGGTAAAAACAATGGCTTAAAATCACTTTTGCTCTGCCTCCTGAAGATGCAGCCGCTGACCCTGAATTTGTACTCAATATTCAGCGTTGGCCCAGAAATACATCACAGCTGTTTCTACCAAAACTAAGGCTGCTCCTGGAGATTGTCATGGGGATATATTTCTTTACAGTGATAGACGTAAGTTCGAGAAGCAGGATTGAGAAATAACCCTGTCAGGAAAGTCTTGTTTTCCAGATTATATCAAATAACTTTACTTAAGGGTGTGTGTATGTATGCATATGTATACACAGGCTATATACACATAGAGACAGATATGCGTATATACACACATACATAAGAGTATCAGGATTTGGGAGGCATGTCATTCTCATGTCCAACACTTTCTTTTGTTTTCCATAATAAGCTATACGGATTCACCAAAATAATATGGCACAAGTTTGATTCTGACACCTACTTAAGCAATGTACAAACACTAATGTTCCTTGCGTAAGTATTTACCTGCTACATATCCATGGATATTCAGCTAAAAGGGAAAATTCAGTGTAAGTGATACAACAAAAAGTTTCACAGAACCAGGCTTTTGCTGTAAACAGAATCATCATATTTTACACCAGCCAAAATCTTCAGTGGCAATTTAAAGTTTTAGGTACCGAATCCAACGATGTTGTCTTTATCGTGCATTCCGCAGAAAGGTCAGGATGGCCAGGAGGAGCAACAGGGAAGGTTCTTGACTCCCAATTTTAAGTGTTTAGAGAGACAGCATCTCCAACCTGTCTCGGTTTGTGGCCAAAATACTGCAGAAAAGCCTTTGTACGTGGACACCAGTTAGTTCTCAGCAAGGTTTAAGAGTGCACAAAAGGAAGGGTTTTTCAGCTCCTAGGGTTTGGTTTGGTTGCATGATTAGAGGGTTTTTTTGTGTCTGCCTTTAATAATGCCACCTTTGTAGTACCAGAATACGTGACCGAAAGAAGCTGGCAGCGTTCTTCAGCCAGCAGCTCCTCATTACTTCTCTCTGCATGGAAAAAACAGGAAGCAGCCACTGCTGCCGAAACATTTGACATGATAACATTTCAAAAACAGGATATTCCCTGACCTGCTTAAAGGTACTGGGGCAATCCCATCCGTGCCCGTTTTCCCCTGGCTGAGGTTGTCATATCCTATTTGAATACGTTAAAAACCACGGGAACGGGCTGTCTGAATAACCAGGGATGATTCAAGAATGTCAAAGTCCTCTTCAAACCACCAAGAAAGCAAGTGTTTGTCCTCCCTCAGGCTTGTGTGTTATAATTATTCAACATTCAGTGATGTGTGGGGGGATGAGTTTGCAGGAGGGAGATAAGGGATGAAAGTAACCTTTTAAAGAAGAAAATGGGGCAAGCCTATGGGGCACTTCAGGTACCGTTTAAGTAAGAGAAACTGTGATCTAATTTCTCCATAATTCTTTCTCTAGTTCCTCTGAATTAGCCTGCGGGAACTTCTCAGACCTCACAAAACAAATTGAGCTCCCCACAGCTCAGTCCTGAGCCTCAGCCTGTGCTGGTGAGGCCTCTTCTGGCAGAAGACATGGCACAACCCTACTTGAGTCACAGATTATTAAAAGCCACCCTTAAAAAATTCAGTTCAACCTAAATGCAAGTATCTCTAATAATTACTATTCTACAAAGCAGTAAGAATACCAACTGAGGAAATGCACAACCAGTGGCGTTACATTATGTGTGAAAACAGACTGAGCATTTTCCAAGGTATTGATTGATGTTAAAATTGGTTTCAAGTACTCCAGCCGTTTTTGTGATTGTATCCGCTTTGAGACCGTTGGTCTGGACGCTTCTACAAACCTTAATTCACAGAAGTAAAGACAGGTGAAATCTGTCTCTGCCTTTCAAGCTGCAAAATGATCTGGTCCTTACTCAGTAGCTTATCCGGTAGAAATGATTCCTGGAGAATCCGGAATTTCTAGGGCTGAGGATTTCTCCCTCTGACGAGGACTCCCATGTCCAGGAGGAGCTATTCCTAGGGAGTAAATCACGATCGGAGTATCCTCTGCCATTCTCCAGCTGCATTTACTGACCCACGGAGGCTGTAGGGAGCAGGAGCATCAGTTGTGTTTGCCGAGGAGCTGAAGGGCTGTTTGGGATCTCGGCTCAGCACCGACGCAGTTTGGACACCTTCCTTCCCCAGCATTTTATTTGTGTACTGGATGCAGGGTGAAGAATGAAGGTCCCATCCACAGAAATACCATCCAACATCCAGAGTCTGTGCATGCCTCTTGCTCACATTAAGGTACTTATTCATGTTACTGTTTTATTTTGTTCATCTAACATGAAACTAAGGGGTTTAAATTCCTATTCACACATTTGGTCTCGTGAATACAGTGAAGTGAATCGGGGCTGGAGTGCTGGTAAAGATGAAATTCCAGGAAATGAAAAGGAAAAAAGTACTGCATGGACTGAAGGGCCTTACAAATACAGTCATATATCATATATATATCAGATCATATATCATAACATTTGATATCCCTTAATATTCCCAGATCAGATGTGGAATTTGACATTTTGATTTAAAGAATCATACCTACCGTACGGAGATTTGAAGTTCTTTAGCATCAAAGTGCTATTTTTTTGTAAGAAGTAAAATACTTTTTCCAGAAAATTGTATGAGCAGGTCCCCAGTGAGTAACTTATTTAGGTGGTATATAACAGAGCTGCAAGTAGCCGTTAGCTAGAAATGTACACTCTGTTGGCTTTAGCTCTAATTAGATTTAATCCATCTGCATATATATTAGCTCCTTCATGCACAAACACGCAGTTAGACACACAAGTTTGAATTTTACTGTTCAAGCTGGATACAGAAATGTATCCGTTGCGTGCTAAACTGGTGGGTAGAAAAATGTTGAAATTGAATTTCTTAATTTCTAGCTCTGCACACTCTTTCTCTCCCCTTTTGGGGGAACAAAAGGAGATTCAGTCAAGAAATTTCATTTGACATTCCTGCACTCGGAGCTTGGATTTTTGACATGGTCACTGACCGGAGACTGCAGCGAATCTCACAATTAGGAACAGCTTCCAAACATTATTCCGTTGGCTGGGATGGCCAGAAGGTAGCGTGCTGCAGCCGCATGCTCCATGTGGTGGTTGCCATGGCAATAATGGCTTTGGGGGTAATTCAGGCTATCCAGGGTTTCCCACGTTCCGGACTTTACAGCTGGGAAGCTGTGACTAAATTCTGCTCACAATGAGCATACCATAAAGAAAAAAAAATATAGGATTTGGATCAGAGAAACCATGGGCCCAGACCTGCCAGGTGCTGCACCCTTTTAATTCATATTTTCTCTGCAACTTTTTTTTTTTTTTCCCCCAAAATTTGGCAATATGCCTTAAAGCGACAGGAAGCACCCGCAGGGAGACCGCTGGTAGGGAAAAAAAGTTAAGCATTTAGCTCAATTATACATATATTTACTTTTTTATTTAACACATATGGGAACTTATTTCTTAAATAAAATGTTATTTTAAAAACAAATAGTACAAATTCTGAAATAGAATGGTAAAAAGAAGAGCTAATTTTGAGTAGAACTCTAAAGTGAGTGAAAAGCCTGTAAATACTCAAAACCTCAAGACATTAATGACAAGGAAAATTTTGTATCTTAATTTTTAAACCGAACCTTTCTCACAGTTTATATGTTCACTGTACATAAAATCTGGTACCAGCTTTGAACACAAAAATCTCTTAACTTTTGTACAGAAACAGTCTTCAGACATCCCTTTGGACAAACCTTTGCCACAGGTAGCATGTACATTTGCAGAATAGCTGTTAAAACCCCTTTTAGAAGTTAGACTGCAATAAGAAGTTCTCACTTATTATATTCTGAAAATTATTTTCTGAAGTTAATAGTCCCGCTGCGATCAATAGAATGGCAGAATTAAGAAGTGGAAAAGAAAACATTATAAAAATTGTCAACATTTTAATTGCAAAATTATTGCTTTATGTAAAAAAAGCAATATAAAACCAGACTCACCTGAAATTAAAATGCCAACCACAGAAAATCCCAGTTGGATGTTTTTTACATTTCTGATGACAATGGTCCAATTTTATCTCTGTGTAGCATCACAGAGCACAAGAGCCTGGTCTGAGGGCTTGAACACTATGAAGTGTATCAAAACACCAGTTTGATAACTTTTTGAAACATTAGACATAAAAAGTTGACATGAAACTGTTTTCCTTAGCAAAGGTACTTATTATATTGTATTGGAAATGTAATCCTCAAAACCTCTTTTATAGATGTTATTTTTTTATATACATATCTCTTCAGAGTCTTAGAGAGTAGATACAAAAACCTTAATGTAGCTACAACAGCCGGTTACTTTGAAAGCTGTCCTAAGTACTGGGACCTGCCAGAAACACAGAATTACCCTGTTTTTTGAGACACTAAAAGCTACGTTACCATCCACAAAACCAACTGTACACATGGCATATTCGGAAAATGATGACAAAGCTTTCAACCTCCAATTCTGACCAAATCACCAGAATTACTGAATTTAAACTCAATCAGTATTATCATCTTTAGATATTTTAATAATGTGTATTACATCAAATTTTACAAGAACAAATCATTGTTATTTTTCATCTGCTTTAAGCAACGCATGTGTAATGCTCTCAAGAATTTAAACGGTAGCAGAAATAGCTCTGCAGATGAAACTTATGCCTGTTTAATCATTAAGAGTGCCTCTAAGTTTATTCCATGCAGATTCTCACGCAGAAGCCTACATTAATCTGTGCTTTCCCGGCAGCTGCCTAAAGCTGTGCTTCGTTTTCTCTAAACCTACCATTCCCAGAAGCCATTGCCTCACACCCTTTTAATGTTAAGCAATCCTCAGCGGCGAACTTTTTTTACAAAGACAAAGATAGATCCTTCCAAAGTTCTTGAAACTCCTTCCCCTGCCCCTCTTCTCACCCCCACAATTCCTATTTTTATACAGTTGAAACTGTGAACTAGTTTCTGTAATTCTACCAGTGCATCCTTGCAATAAAAACATTGGCAGAAGAAAGCAGTAATAAATCAAAAAGGAAAAACAACTTAAAAAACCCCATTTTCCATGCTGGAACACATTTTTAAGGACATACGTGATCCATGCAGGGTACGGAAAGAATAGCACAAACCACCATAATTGTGGAAGAAACAGTGATTAGAAATAAAATTAAATTGAAAAATACTCAATCAAAAAGCATGAATTAAGAAGATGCTGAGTGCCAGAGAGAGCTCAGAGATACAGCGTGGGTTACTAAGCTTTTTGCGTTAAGACAATTAAATGAAACAATTAGATTTCATAAAGTAGCCAATTACGTAGGGACTGAAACAAAGGCTGGGAGAAACACAGCTGTGTTTGGGGAATGAAGAAAAAAGGAAAGCAAAGCATTACATTTGAAATATTCATGGCAACCATGTATAAAGGAATTTTAATTACAAATCTAGAAAATTTCTTTTAACTCGGTAATGAAAATAATGTCATTTTTAAAAACCCCTCCCAACTTAATATGCAATATATAATTGATAACTTCTAAAATCACAGGCAATGGCAGCAAGTACTGACAGGGACCATGAAGTGACATGGAAAAAAAATCCTTGAAAACTGAGAATTCTCTCAGTAAACTGAGATGACAATTTGACTCAGAAACTTTAATGTCAGAACTGAGAGGACATTTCTGACTCTCAGCTTGTTTCGATGCGTTGTTTTCTCAAGGCTGTAAGGAAACAAGACTCTCAAGAGACCAAAAGGAAAACGTTTTACTAATTCCTCACAGGCAGATACTCTTGCAGAGCACCCTAGAGAATTTGATTAAATGGGTAATTAAGTTATTTGTCTTAGGCATTTAAAGCTTTAAGTACACACTAACACTTCAATGCCAGCATACGCTTCACAGAATGCTGAAGTCTCTATCAATTTAACTTCTGAACACGTCTTCTAAAAAGCCCAAACAGGTTTAAAATAAGCTATAAGCTGTGATTTTAATTAATTATAAACCAAATACAACATCCTCACCACAGTGTGACTGGCAGAGAAAACGATTTTAAGGCACTTACTCACAGAAGGCCTCCATCCCATGCACACACTGCCACTCAATTTTAGGATCCTGAGGGCTTGCAGAGATTTTTTTCCTCTTGCACTTCCCTGAGTGACAGCCCTCAAATACTACTCCTGCCAAGGAAACTACAGCCTTTTTAGCACTTCTGAGAAATTCAATCACAAAGCTTTTTTCCTTTTTTTTTTTTTTAATGTTCCAAGAAGGACACTGGTAACATAATGCCCATTTAGCGCCACTCCTTGCTTTAAAACCGTCCTTAACATTTACCTGCTCCCAATGAGAGATGATAAGACAGCAATCCCGTAGCATTAAAAAACAGTTCCATGTCTTTTGTTTTTAAGGAAGTATTTTTAATGAAATGTGCACAAAATTATACAATATAAAACTTGAATTCAATTTATAAAAATACGTATATTTGAGTCCGAAATACTTAATTTGAAAATAAAACTGGATCACAACCCGTTTCCTTACAAATTGCACCCTTTTCCCTTAACCCTTCTCCCAATAAAAAGTTTTTGTTCCCTTTGTTCCATTTTGCTCCACTTAATTTTCTTGTCACATAATCAACTTTTTAATCTCTAATAAAAACAGTTTTAAATTGGCCCTGAGGTACTGAACAGATTGATGCAGTCTAGGTCACTGCCTTCATACGCAGTAAAACATCCACTATCTATGAATTCTAAAAGAAACATGAGGTTTTTATCTTCTGAGGCAGAATAATTCTTGTAGCTGATGCTCGCTTGGCCACAACTAACAAGTAACTCCTACTGATTCTTAAAATACCCTGGTTATATCCAGTAGGCAGTGTGTGACTTTTCATATTCCAGATACGTGTCTCTTATGTGAACCAAAAGACTTATTACCAGTGGATAAGAAAAACACGTTACCGGACAGATTGAACCTGGAACTGTTGCAGAGCTGGTTCACCACAAACATAACTCATCTTGCTAACTTCACTTCTACCCCTCTCTGCTCACAAAGATTGCTTAGAGGCATGAAGGAAAGGAGTCTGAAGGGATTATTGCCTTTAAATACTGTAGAATGAAGAGCATATCTATTAAATAAAACCCTCCAAAACATTTGAGCAGTCATTTAGCTGGAGCACAATCCACACCGACAGGTATTGGAGCAAGTACTTAGAGAACTGCACCTGCCCAAAAGGTTGAGAAATAGAAATTTCTGTATTACCCATTGTTCCTTTGCTTGGATATAATCCCTGATATTTAGTATACTGTGATTAGAAAAATACTTGTGAGAGTCATTTAAGGAAAAACCTTAATAAAAAGGTAAGTCCACCCATTAACTACAATCAAGTATTCAAAAGTGTTACCTTCTAAACTAGGAGCACCAACTGCAACAAAAATTCAAAAACTATCAATGTCCCAAGATTTATGCAGAGTAGTGGTACATTTTATGCTGACTCCCGGCCCTCACAGTAATGGCACCACGTAATAACAACCTGAAAGGAGCTAGAAGTCACACGGGTGCAGTAGCAAAAAAGAAGCCTCTCCTCTTCAAGTAGTTTGGAAGGATTTTTGTAGTTAGAAGGACGTTTGCAGTAACAAACAGTCCTACTCATTCAAGCAACACTGATTTTGGAGAACTTTTCCCCCTTGCATGGGGGAGAGTCCCTAGAGGCCTCTACAGCGCTGCGTGTCTTCAAGCTTGTGCAATTTTTCCAGGTTTCTTAGGTTAGGCGTGAAGGCCATTTTTTAAAGTCTGTTCCAAATTAAAACTGAATCTGGTCTTGTTCATAAATCTTCCTTTCCCTGCAAGTTGCTTACAGCCACTTTCAAAAAAAATGTAAAGGAACAGGAATGAACTAAAAAAACTGCAGAGGACTTGGAAGAGCTATTGGATCTGGAGCGACCTTTGAAGAGAACAAACTGTGGCAGAACACAACTGATTTTCACTGGGTATCACTAGAGGAAGGTCAGTACTGTATTTTTGCTCTCAGTAGCTTTTCACACCCCTCCACTAAAAAGAAACTGATTTGTTTTCTTGGGTTTTTGTTACAGTACAGGCGTTTTTACCCAAGAGCCCAGATAACTGCAGCTTATGTATGAGGTGAGCTGCAACTTCCAGCAGACATGACCCGACTCTGTGATATAGGTTATGAAATGATTCCTAGTAAAGAATCCTAAAACATTCACAGCGGTAAAAAGAGGCTGCTGTAAACATCCGAGACACGTAATTTCAAGAGAACATTTCCTTCAGGATGATGAAGGCACTTTGATACAGACATTTGATTTCAACTGGTTAATTTTCAACCTAGGCACATTTTCTGCCAATAAAAAGCCACCACCACAGTTACTAGCCCTCTTACACTGCAGTCTTAGGGCCTGAGGTTACAGTTGTCTTAGCATCCTTTTACAGAGAGCGAGTGCATTTGACAAATTTCAGAATATATTATCTTATGCTACTCAAAAAACGCTCAGTAGACAACTAACAGGTCTACTGCTTCTGCCCTTCACACTACAGTTATAATAAGACACTAAAAAAAAATAATCCTGCCCACGGAATTTTAAATTACAGTTTCCTCAGAAGTGTTCCGTGGATGTATTTCCTGAGAAGATACATCTGAAAAGTCCTTGCAGCAAAGCAAATCTTGTTTTCAGGTGGGTGGCAGAACAAAAGTGTGAGAATTTCTACAATAATGAGTTTAGGTCTTCTAAGTTAAAATCTCTTAAACCAAGCATCAAACTACAAAGCGTTACCAGAATGGCATTTGGGTTTATATTAATCTTAATCTGACCAGAAATCAACCTACTAATGCACAGAAATTAATGGCCGAATAAGTAACAGAACCAATTATACTGATTTTGGTAGGAGTAGAGGCACAGAGGAGTAGAAGGCACTTTTAATTTTGTCATTCGTATCTGTGGGATAGGGAAGTGTTTCTCTATAGATTTCACCTGGTTTCAGTGTTCAGTTGCAAGAGTTTCTGTTCAACATTGTCTGCCACCAAATTCATCTTACAGTCCCGAAGAGCTTTTATTAAGTCAGTCGCCTTCGCGTCTCTTCCCTTCCATTTCTGCCACTCTCGGAGTGACTGATGCAACTGTTCGCGCAAGTTGTATGGATTGGCTGCCACTATTCTGTCCAGTTTCACTTCTGAAATCTCAAGTTTTCGCATCAGCATTTTCCAGTCTTTCCCGACATTGTCACATATGACTTCAATAGCTGCCTTCTGAAGACCTGAAACAGCAGAAATATATGACGTTAGTGATAGATTTGCTAAGAAATACAAGAAAATTTTTAAGTTAGGGTGGTGGGGCTTTTTTTTAGCAAAATATTACTACTCTCGCTGCATCGCAAATACTAAAAATCACACCATGTTCTGAAAAGCCTGTCAGAATCCCAGGCACAAAGCAGGATTTCCAAGTGACCATTCGATTAAAAAACAGGAAGAAATCAGAAATTTCCACCCTGGAAAGCTGTCTGCAGTATATACTGTCCTCATGGTATGCTTCCAGGGTGCCACACACTTCCAGTGCAGCAGTTCCTAGTGGAAACACCTTTAGCAGTGGGCTCTGCTACAGCAGGCATCTGAGGGCAGCCGTGCTCTGTGTCTGCTCTCAGCACACCCAGAAGCCTAGAGATTTACCGGGGTTCCTTAGGGAGAGGAGGAAATTGAAAAATTAATCCACCTACGTCTGTCATGTGCATCTGGTTGATCATCAGGAGCACTACATTCCCCTTCCTCTTCGAACTGCTTTAGCTGTGAGACCAAGTCTTCCCTTTTAATGTTCTTAAGCAGTTTTTCAAGAAAAGATACGTTGTCGCTTGCAATTAGTTGCTGCTCGAGGAGGATGACGAAGAGATCCCTACCGCTCTGCACAGACTCCAGCTTCTTTTTCGAAATTTCCGCCCGGCAGAGAAACTTCAGGGAACCGAGCTCACCGTCCGACAAGGACGAGGAGATGGAGTTCAGCAGAGCCAAGAAGGGATCCATGGTGCCGAGGCCTACACCGCAAACCACCACCAGGCCCCGGGGCGGGAAGGCTGGCGGTGTCCCGTCCCCGCCTTCCGGGGGCGGACTGCGTTTCTGTTTTTACAGAGTGACTTCCCGGGAGGCCGGAGGGCTCGGGGAGACCGGACCCGACTCGACCTGACCCTACCCGGCTCCGGCGCCGCCTCCAGGCCCCAGCCCCGGCCCCGGCGCCGCCGCGATGGCGGGGCGCTGCCCCTGACCCTCCGCCCGCGCGCCGGCCGCCCTGTCCGGAAGTCACGTGACGGCGGGATGTTTCCCCCCCTCTTCCCTCAAGATGGCGGCCCCCGAGAGGGCCCTGTTAGGGCCGGCTGCTAGCCTCATCGCCGAGGTTTTAGCTCCCCCGCAGTGCTCAAAAGCCCCGCGGAGGCGAAGGGGTTTGTTTAGCGATTCCGACTGCAAAAAGCGAGTTGGAGCCGAGCTCGGCCTTATAGCAGGCTTCCAATATCTGAAGGGAGCCTACAGAAGAGCTGGGGAGGGACTCTTTGTCAGGAAGTGTAGTGACAGGATAAGGGCCAACGGTTTTAAACTGGAAGAGGGGAGATTTAGATTAGATACCGGAAAGAAATTCTTTACTGTGAGGGTGGTGAGGCACTGGAACAGGTTGCCTAGGGAAG
>JAOXJM010000041.1:64844466-64870653 GCA_026413425.1 Tringa solitaria | reverse complement strand
TCCCCTGGCGTAACTTGAAGCCATTGCCCCTTGTCCTATCATCTGTAACTTGGGAGAAGAGACCAACCCATGCCTCTCTACAGCCTCCTTTCAGGTTCCTGCAGCTCGAGGCACCCAGACCCTCCTGCTCCATCCCCACGTGAGAGGGAAGGGAGCAATGAAGGATGCTGGCACAGCATGGCGCTTCTCCTCCTGCCTCTCAGCACTTGATCCCAGCATCTTGGGTGTGGATCTCACCCTCATCCTCCCCATAGAGGGTCTACGAGACTTTTAAGCCTCTCCCTCCACCCCCCAACTTTCCACTAATCTGCGGTGCCATTCAATAGCAGACCCAGTGAGGGCTGGGCGAAACTTGTGAGTCGTTAATTCAACTGGAATGATGAGCTAAACGAGAGGAACTTTGCGAGCTTCCCTCCCCACTTCTGCTTGCTCGGTGCATATTAATCTTCCCGAGCATACGTGCCGGCAGCATCCCCGGCAGCTGAGCACACTGCTGCATGTTTGCTTTATGGGCCGTTGTTCCCCGTGCCCAAGACCTCTGCTTGACTTGCTATAGTTCTTCCCAGTGAATTTGTTCCAAACCAGATGATTTAGTGGCACGCGAAGACCTGGAGATGGCAGGAGGAGGCTGCGCACATTAATGAAGTCCCCATTAGTACTCGCGTGCTGTCACCTGAGCAGAGGCACAGCTAAGTCCCCAGCTCCTCTTTGCCTGGTGGGACTGAGTGCGGTCCCTCCTTCTGCAGATGGTGAGGGGCTCTGGGGTATGGATTTGTCCAGCCAGGCTGGATGCTGGCAATTCAGCTGCTGTGGGGCAACGCCGGCATCGCTGAAGCCTAATTAATTCTGCACGCTCCCTGGGGGATGAAGGGGAGTTTGAATACAGAGGCTGTAAAACTCTCCCAGGTGAACGCATCCATCCTGGTTTGAGTTTTGCGAGCTTTCCCAGTTGTATACCTCCTAAAAATATTCCCATGGAGCCACAAATTCCCTCGCAGTAGCTGTAAGACGGCTGACGAATCTCACTTTTCTTAGTTACGTTTAGAAACAGCCCACAGCACCCCTGGGATCCATTGACCCCCGGCTGCAAACCATCAACCTGCAGCCTGTAGAGGAGGGAAACGAGAGGGCAGCACTGTGATTTCCACCCAGACAAAGCCACGCAGGCTGAAGGTGCTGGGGCAGCCCATTAGTCTACAAACTGCTGCCTGCCGTTATAAATCTGCGTCAAAACCATCAGGCTGAGGTTTGTGTGGTCCCTGGGATGCCAGGAGCTTCCCAAGGGGGAGCAGGCAGCCACCCTGTCCCATCCCCATCAGGCTCCAGTGCAGGACAAGGCTCAGCACGTGGTGGGCTCCACGTGCACGTTGTCTCCGGCACAGTTTTCAATTTATCTTCTCACTCATAAGTGTTTGATTTCTCTTTAAAGGAGAACTTCAGGTGGCTTGGTCAGTGTCTTTCCAGTGGTGACAGCCACTGACCCAACTGCTGGGTCACAGCCTGGAACCAAAGACAGAAGCAACTCTCTGTTGATGCCATCAAGCAACAACCCAATTCTAGGTTTGTGCGTGGGAAGACTGTTTCTTCCTCGAGCTCAGATGGCTGCTATTGCCTGAGCCCTAGGAGCAGGATGTATTTAAATATTACCGCTAATTGAGAGTATTTTAGGTCTGCATTTCTCCTAAAAATTAACTCTCTTGATTTGAAAATCTAAGTCGAGGCATAAAATTACCGCCGGTTAATAAACCTCATGCAAATGTAAGCACTCACAAAACGCACGTTGGTTGCTCAAAAGTTAATGCCAAGCCAACAACTCAGGAGGCACCTGAAACCTGGAATGAAATACAAAACCAGAACTTGGCAAGAGCAGCAGGCTCTGCGAGCGCAGCGAAAGGACTGTCTTCAGCTCAAGGATGAGCTTGGTCACATTTGAGAAGTTGCAAACCCCAAAAAGCACAAAGGCTCATTTTCCGCCCTCGCCTTAGCAGTGACATCTGCAAGGTTGAAATCTACACTGCTGAAAATCCTCAAGGACCCCAGAGTCAGAAACCAAGCCGAATTCATTAACTACCTCTAATGCTGCCTTTAATAAATTGTATGGCTTTTAAATACAAATGTATTTCGAGAGACCTTTGTGTCCTGTATCTAGGACAGGTGAGGCCAGGCTTATAAAACCAAGAATATATTCTGAGTTTGCACGTTTCAGTTAATTACCATCCAAATTAAAGCTTATTCAACTGATGAATTGAAAAAAAAAAATAATCAGCTAGTGAATAATTGCAATATTAAGCCTTTCAACACAAAGTCAAAAAAAAAAAATCCGAATAAATGTTAATTACCTAATAGCTCTTACAAGCTGGTTTAGCTACAATGGAAGCTGGCGAAAAACAAGCACTGGGTTTTGCTGACCAGGGCCAGTCAGCTTGCTTTAGGAAAACAGCAAAGTAGCTCAAATGTGAAACAAGATTAGAGTGGATTATTTAAAGGCTTCCTGTTTACAGATTTAGATCAACTTGAGTTGAAATCAATTCATCCTTCCTGCCTGGGAGGGGTTTGCTCAGGAAGAGGAGGGCAGCAGTGGATCGGGGATGATGGCAGGTGTGGTTCCCCTTGTTCCCTCTTCACCTTTCTTCTTAGAAGGGTGTTTCACTGAGTTTATATTTAAAAAAAAAAACAAACAAAACAGAAATACAGAATATGAGGTGAGTGGATCACAGAGTCAGTACTTCTGTGGAGGAATTATTTAGTGGAGCGTTTCCGTTTAATGGAGGAAATCATGGATCAGGCCACGGAACCACGCCACCGGCACTACCCTGGCACCCGGGATGCTGCCGGCGGGGCGTGAAGGGAAGCAGGATGCTGGTCACCCTCCCTCTGCGCCCCAAAACTGCGGCGAGACCCTTGTACCCCTCCCTCCTGACATCCCCCCCCCCCCCCCCTCTCGAAGCGCTGCTGCAGATGGGGCTGGTGTGACAGACAAATCCCCGGCGCCGGGGCCGTGCCAGATGCCTGGCACATCAGTGTTGCTAAGCGAGGAGAAGTTTTAACGCGTTGATTAATGCCCTGACTCTGGGTGAGTAATTAGAATTAATGTGGGATATCAAATCAGGAAATCAGGCATTATTAGGAGGAATTAGTGATTTATTTTCATTTTACGCCTGGCTCACCCCAATCCCCCAACACAGACGGGGGATTTGGCAAGAGACGAAGCTCCTTACTTACAGCACAAGGAGGGAGAAGTAAGTGGTGATGGGAGGAGGAGGAGGAGGAGGAAGAAGAAAGGGGAGAGCACAGCTCCTGCATGGTTAATTGCAAAGTCTCATCTCAGCCTGCGATTGCTGTGAGCAAAGCACAGAGCAGCAGCAAGGGACCATCAGCACGACGGCCACTCAGGGTCCCGGCCAGCCGTTTGGGGGACAGCACAAGCCCAGCAGGTGCTTGAGCCATGGAGGTACCATCTGGGCACAAACCCTGGTTTTGTAGAAGAACCACCCCAGCACAAACCCTGGCACTTCCCTGCTCTGCTTTTGTTATTATATACCATGGATGGGAAGAATTTGCCAGAGGCAAATCCATGCCCCTGCGACAGGGACACGGCAGCAGGGCAAGGCAAGGGTGAACCTGTGAGGGTGGTGAGACCCTGGAACAGGTTGCCCAGAGAGGCTGGGATGCCCCATCCCTGGAGGGGTTCAAGGCCAGGCTGGATGGGGCTTTGAGCAACCTGGTCTGGTGGGAAGTGTCCCTGCCCATGGCAGGGGGGTTGGAACTTGATGATCTTTAAGGTGCCTTCCAACTCTAACCATCCTATGATTCCTGCTGCAGGAGGGGCAGGGCTGGGTTCCTGCGCCTCAGCCTTGGCCGAGCCCTAAATTGAGGGAACTGTAATTTCCCTGTTTAATACAGAATTATTGGCTGCCTTGTGAGGCACCTGAACCCACATGGGCTAGGTTTTGGGATTTTTTTTGCAAAAAGGGAAAAGGAAGTACAAGGATGAAAGGACTTGCTTGACAAAGAGCAAGAAAGGCCACATCAGAGCCCCACTCCCAGAGAGATGTTCATTCCATGTTACTCCCTGGCAGCTGCCTGAGAAGGTGGTCGCTGCCCTCCCTCCTGGCCTGAGTCCCCCTGCCTTTCCCTGGAAACAAGGGTCTTGCAGCCTGGGCTTAGTTGCTCACAAAGATTAACTGTGGCATGAAGTAACTCCTGACCTTTCAAAGGGAAGATGTAGGGCAAATGTTATGTCCTGTTATTTTGAAGGCAATTTTTATACAAGGTGAAAGGTTGAAAACTTTTCAGAAATGGGAAAGTTCAAGTTTGTGCCATCATTTCTTGGTCCTCAAAGCTCAGAAAAATATGTAATGGTTTTTCTTCACGAAATGTGTAGGTAGTTCAGGGTTTTCCTTTTTCCTTTTCTGAACACTGGCCTGTTGATTCACCTAACTACCCCATTCCCAGTCCAGCCTTTCATTTATTATTGTTGCAACACACAAATAGACCTGCAGTCCTTGTCAAAATGATTGCCATCTCGGGTACATGAGCTTAAGCTTTACCATTTTCCACATCTCCTTCTCCAGTCTCTCATTCCAATGTGAGGAACAACTCCTACTCCCAAAATGTCTAAAACTCCCACAGGCACAAGCCCTCCTTAGATAGAACCGCTAGATTTTCAGTGTCCTGTTTCAGTCTGTTAGACAGAGCTAGCCTTACACGTGATCAAGAAAGCCAGTGTGTAGAACTGGCTACAAGCACAAAGCTCATCTGTACATCCACAACGGTGGGCACAATGATACAAGAAAATTCATATTTTATACTGAATACAAAATTTGCTTCCCATATAATCCTCCGAGATTATGTGAACATTGGGCACCCTCGTCTCCTCCAAGTAAGCATTCCCTTAACATCATTCCTTTGCTACAGCAAGGCAATATTTTCTTTGATTTTAACCAGATAATCCCAAAATTCACAATAAATTTGTGACTTCCATCACCATCCTTTTTTCCCCTCCCTTATGTTCCTCATCCAGGAAAGATGACAGGGCATCTAATCATGCAAACCTTAAAGACCAGTTAATGTACATGTTACTCCCAGACTCTCAGATGAAATATAAAAAACTGTGTAAAAGAAAGATTTTTGTGTACTCCCGAAATGCTGCAAATTGGAGGGAATTAACCTGTTGCAGGGTCTCATGGTAAAGTGAATAGTGAGAGGAATTGTCACTAAGAATTCGAGCTGGGATGGGATGTGTCTGTGTTGAGAGATACATTTTCTTTCTGCAGCCCTGAATATGCTTTAAACTGAAGGAAAGAAGATTAATAACAAGGGTAG
Source organism: Tringa solitaria (assembly GCA_026413425.1). Taxonomy (NCBI): domain Eukaryota; kingdom Metazoa; phylum Chordata; class Aves; order Charadriiformes; family Scolopacidae; genus Tringa; species Tringa solitaria. Next base: position 64,865,328 of record JAOXJM010000041.1, on the reverse strand, counting down.
TGTGATGCCAAGGAGAAACAGATTTGCAACATGTGGATTATTTTAGAAAGCAAATGTAAGCCCTAGTAACAATATAAGAAGTATAAAATCCAGTTAAATAAAATCCTTTTGCCAAGGAGGATGACTCTACAGAACAGGAGGAACCAAATCACATGGAGCGTAGCTTGTGCCCAGTGCTGGCAGCCAGCTGAATTCGGAGGCAAGTCCATGTGAAGGAAATCTAAATCAACGTGATTTATACCTTTATTCCCTATCCCTTGGCATGCAAATAAAAGCAACATCAACTGAGATCTTCATAGTTTCACAAGAACTTAGTGGCCAGATTCAGCACTGATGTACAAGGAGGCATGAAAGTAATTCCATACATCAGTGTAATTCTAAGGGAGTCTAAATTAGTAACAAACGTGGAACTGAAAGATACAAACCATCATTTAATTAAGATATAAATCATCACTTAAATGCTTTTAAACTTCCTCCTAATTGCCTGGCATAGTGATTTAGTAGTCCCTTTTATTATGTCTGAATCTGACCTGTTAACTCTACTTTGACACATTCGCAGATGGAAATACCCGAGCAACGTGCTTTCCTCCGGTTATTTCCTTTGAAAGCAGTTCAGGGGGATTTAGCAAAGAAAGTATTTGCCAAGATCAACAGATCATAACCAACCCACATCAGAATAAAACTTAATGGAAGTGATTTATTAGCCAGCTCAGATTTCAGTGGAAGTTTCCCAGAAATTAAAGTGCCGTGAATGATCCAGTTCCTAACCAAATCACTCAGAGGTTTCTCATGGCAAACCTGTTCCTTGCAAAATACTGCAGAGGGAGCTCGAAGCCTGGGAGTGTTTCAAACTCAGCCTTTTGACTTCACGGTTTTCACTGTAGGGGCAGGGCAAAGAGAAAAAAAAAAAAGATTAATTTCTGCCGAGGCTTCATTGAGGTGTCTGTCACCGGGACATTCAGGCAATAACCACCCATTTCGAGACTGTGGACATGAAATGGTGAAGCGCGTGGCTGCCCTTCGTGGGGTCTTTGCACCGTCACGTTTTGTGAATAAACGGGCTGCTGCAAGCATGCTTGGGAGGGTTTATGACCTGAAAAAAAAAGCAATGTAGTAATCCGTGTGCCCTGAATAGTAAATGTTTGGGTAAAATGTGTGGGGTTGTACTGAACGACAGATGACTGAGATGAGTTTGCAATGGGAACTTTGGAAGACGCTTTGTGTTTTCCGGCCAAGGCAACATACGTTTCTGGCTGGACCTTCTTCTTTGCTCTAGTCTCCTACTCTGATCTGCTGTGGGGCTGTCTGACAGCTTCTGCAGGTGCTGCAACCCCTCTGATGTAATCTGATTTGCTGTTAGTGCTCATTAGCAAGTATGGGAATTGCTGAATCCACCTTTGATGGGTGTTTTCACTATCACTGTCAAGCAACTTACTCTTCAAATACCTTTCTGTAAATATTAATCGCTTGCCTTCTCTTTTCTGCCAGCCCCTCTTCTCTAACAAGGGGTGTGCTTGCAGCCTGCTGTTGGCACACCAGAACTGGTTTTAATCTAGTGATTTCAGATGCTGGTTGCAACATTGCTACTTCAGCCCAGTATGTGCCTGCTCAAATCAGAGATGGCAACGCAGGTGTTCAAAGAAATCTCTCTCCTTTCTGGGGCCCACAGCGAGGGCTACATACACCGGTCGAGTTTCCAGTGTTAATACATATAATTTCCTTTTTTTTGCTTTGTTATGAGCTACAATGCCTGCTGCTTTGTATTTACTTCGCTTACCTTTGATATGTTTAAAGCTCAAATCACTGCTGTTAGTTCAGTCCTGCTGCGTGAGGGTAAAGCTCTGCTCCTGAGTTTGTAAGGTGCAAAGGATGTGGTTCTGCAGGATCTCCTGTCTGGTTTCACAGAGCAGAGGGAGGTGAAAGACTCAATGGATCAGGACTATGACTTGACAGACTTGATGGTGTAGTTGCTAAGTGGGATGAAGAAATAGTCAATGGGTGTCTTCAGAGGCAGAAACTGGAATGAAGTCAGGGAGCACTTGCTGCTCTGCTGCTGTTCCTTTACAAGCTGCTTAACGGTGCTTGTTAGGTTGGCTGGGCTGATTGTCAATGGGGAGGTAGAATTCTCAAAGTTTGGTTTTTTTAGTAAGTGAAAGGAAAAAAGGATATTCATAAAGCGGAGGTGGTGTCAAAATTCAAGCCATTCCATTGTGATAAGAGAAATCTATACGCTGATGCACACCAGTTTTAAAAAAATGCGACTGCCTCCCTGCTAGCCGACTTGGGCAGTAACAGGTTTTTTTGTTTGCTTGCTTTTTTACTCCCATGGTGAATAAACTGATTTCCATAAAATTTCTTAATATACTTACTCAATGCCTCTCGTCCATTGTTTGCAAAATCCTAAAATGCATGTTTTCAGTAAAAAAAAAAGACAGTTTCTGCATTTTCTTTTGTGAATGAATTGATCTGTCCATGTTTCTTTTGTCAGATATTACCTCTCTGTTGCTATAACATCTAGCGCAGAAAGAAGTGCTCTAGTAAAGAAACTATTTGTGAAGAGACTTAGGATCCAAGGAGAAAACTGTCCATGACAAAAGGGCCTATAAGAAATGTCAAATTGTTGTGTGCTGAAAGAGAGAAAATTAGAAGCAGAGTGTGGGAAAAGTAAATAAGTATTGAAAAGAAAGTGAACTCCGGCATGAATAGGTTGTATACAGATAAAAGATCTGGCCAAGTAACAACAACAACAAGCAATAAGTTGTTAACAGATGCTTGAACTTGGTATTGAAACAGAAGAAGTGTTGATATAATTCTGTTGATATACTTCTGTTGTGTTATTGTTGGCAGCAGAAGTTAGTTTAACTTTAGGGGAAGGGTAAATTGTAGACTCTTGTTTATTTTCTCCAGCTAAAAACCTCTGACTTGACTTTTTACCTATTTTTGTAGGGAATTTTCATCATACCATGTAAGTATGAAATCATCCAGACAAACATTTCACATGTCAGTAAAGCTGTGTGTATATATTAGGCCAGCACGTTTCATTCCTCTAAACCGTATTTATTACTCAAGCCCTGCAACATCAATTTTGCACTTGGAAAAAGAGAGAGACAGAAAATGAGGTTTTCTGCACGGGAATGTCATTGTGAAATAAGCTAGGGAGGAAATAAAAAAACCTCCCCAAATAGTAGTGAATGATCATTAGATTTCTTTTTGGGCACTTTCTATTTCTGTTCTATTCAGTCCCTGCTGGAACTAGACTAGCTGACCTGTAGAGCATTGAAAGTGTCTGCGTTCTGAGGGTTCCCTTAGAATCACCATGTGAGGCAGTTATTCTGAGCATTTTCCTCCTGAGGATAAATCTACGGCAAAATATAATACAGAGATGCCAAATCTCATGTTAACTTATGCCAAGGTACGTCCACACGCCTGTCTTCCACAAGTCTGTCTTCCACAGCGCCTCACAGAAATACTGGTGGGGGTCTACAGGCAAAACATCTCCCTCAGGGTGGTGAAGAGCCACTGGACTTCAGCAATTTGTGAGTCCAACACCTGCTCCAACCCAGTGACTCCCAAACCCATACTGGGGACCGTGCCCCATTGCCCAGCGGTGGGCTCTGTGTCAGGTGGAGAACAAAGCAAAGTTGCTATTTATCCAGGGAAATAGTCCAGTGGTTCTGATTGCCAGACTCGAAAGCTACTACTAATTAATTTCTGAGGAGTACATAAATTTGTTCTTTAGTTTCCTGAGCTGCTGTATTGCCAGTTCCGAAGCCCAATAAGAACATGAAAAGGTAAATACTTACCGCATTAAGATTTATTTTCTTGGATAGAAAACAAGTGGAGGTGTTTTCCTTTGGTCTCCTTTGCATTGGAAAATACAATATTCTGAGCAGCTATAAAAAAATGTTAGGATAACTTAAAACTAATTGTTTTGAAGAAAAATGGATCTATTTTGCACTAGTTTGCACCACTTGGAAGCATTTCTTACGAATATGCATATAGTCCTATACCACAGTCCTCCCACCTAAGGAAAGGGTTTTGAAAAAGCAATGCAGGGATTTTTTGTGCACGTGAATATTCCAGCTCTGATCTTTTCTGCTTGAAGAGACTCCGCTTTGGACCTGGTCATTGTCACGAAAGCAGTGTGAAAAAGGTAACCTTTTTCCCAGCCGTGTCTCTCCCTACAGAATGGCCTGTTGGCCTCTAAATATCTCCCGGAGCTACTAAATTTTGACTTTAATAAATATAAATGAAGGAGCCTGGCCACGCTTGCTTGATTTCTGAGTTAAACTCAGGTGGTGTGAGCTCCCTACAGTGACTGGAGATAATGACAAACCAAGGGGGGGGGATACATTTCCTAAAAACCAGTATTACCTTAGGTACCTGTGGCTGGCAGTAATTACCCATTAGAGGAAAGATTGGTGGATTTTTGTTCTTCCCTTCAGGAATGTGTCAATACAGTGCTTTCCCTCTGAGTCATTATCTCACCGTCATCATCGAAGTTGGAAGGTGTAGGTTTTTTTCAAATCCAGTTAGAGAGGGAGTGCCTTGTCTTCTCAAACACAGTGCAGTTATTATCCGCAGCGCTCATTTCCTTTTAAAACATGACTAGTTTTATGCAACCATTAAGTGACACAGGATATGACTAGGTCAGTTACTCATAGGGATTTAGATATAATAAATAAGAAAGCAAATCTGGTTTTGTCATCCCCCTCCCGTGATTGTTAAGGGGGAGGGGGAAGGAAGTATTATTTTCTGCTCTCTAATGAAACATTTTAATTTGAACATTTTAACTCTGACTACAGCATTGTAGTCAGAACCAGATACAAGGTAGTCTTAAGCCACAATTTGGAGTTCATTTTCATCCACAAACATAATGGAAACTTGTTGCATCAGGGGTGGAAAGTCTGTGAAGGAGCGTGACTCACTGAGATAAGAACGGATTAATATAATACAATCTATAGCATTTATACATTTTCCTTACAGTCTGTATACTTAAGAAGGAAGGAAGTTACACACACCACAGCTTTGATCTGCCTACCCTCAAAAAATTCACTTTTCTTTTTTCTTGAGAAGCTCTTGTTCAGAGATACAACCAATATTGACTTGCCACATAAGATCAGACTCAAGCTCACCCTCTCCCATCTCTCAAATATATAAAGATGCAGCCTTGCTGTTATTCACCAATTTCGGAGTGAGAATATTTTTTTTTTTACAGAAGTAGACTGTGTTACATCTTTGCCAAGTATCTGAACCTGGAAGTGATTAACTGTCATTTCTTATCCACGAGAAGCCCCCAGAGATGATTACCAGCTTAGCTCTACAGCTCTCTCTGCTCAGAACTAAAAGACAAGTGTCATAAAGATGCAGAGAAATTTGGTTTCAGGTGTAAAATTCAAAAAGACAAAAGTGAAGAGAACTTTAATAGAATTTCAGAACTGACTCTTGGTTTGACTTCTTTTGCTCTTTGATGCTGGGAAGAAGCTATAGCTGAAATCACATTAATTTACTTTCAGGACTTTCACTGTTCCTTCCTTGCTCCCAACACCCTCTCACTCCCAACAGTCTCTGAGCAGAGTAAAATACCTAAATAGCTCTAGGAGTGTGGCCCAGAATCCAGCAGATTGAGGAGCCATTTCGTTATGCATCACCGCCTCGTGCTGACCTGAGAGGTTGTGTGGTAAAGGCTGGCCTGCTGAGATTTATTACTATCCCATTTGATAGTTAATTACTTGTAATTACCTACCTTATTTACCTACAGACGTATTTTGAAGATTAATACATTAAGAAATGTGAGCTGTTCATCTAATTAATTACATGCTCCTGCCAGGACAGAGGGGAATTCCACGCTGGTGAGCACCGTGCCGCGATGACCCAACGCTGTGGTCTGGGAGGCAGCACCAGTGGCTCAGCCACTTACTGGCACGTCGCCTCTGGGGCTTGAGAAACTCACCTGCTACAGAACCAAGGGGCTTCTACCACCTGGGGCCTGACTTCAATGTTGGAAGCTGTGTGAGAGTCTATAAATCATTCTGATCAATGTTAAAAATGTGTGTTCCTAGAGGAACTGTTTATTTTGGATCACCTAGGAACATGGTATTACCTGCAGTCAGTGGGAAAGGCAGAGTCACCAAGCCCTCGCTGATGCTTGGAGAGGTCTTCTCTTCCTTACTCTGTTTTCATCCATTTCCTTTCAAAGGACCAAAGCTGTCCAGCTTTCACCCAAACACAAGACCAACAATATTGCACTGCTCCGCAGCATGAGGTTGTACATCGCTACGAAGACATAGGCAAAGGCTACCTGATAACCTGCCTGCAAGATGGGCCCACCTTAGGAAGCAAGTGTATCTCTCTCCAGAAAAGTAACAACTGTGGCTGATCTGCCTGCTAACTTGGATGTGAGAACATCAACCAAAACCCTCTTCTTCCTCCCTTCCCTATCTGCACCTTTCCCCTAGCCTTCTTCTCTTATATTTCAACCAGAGAAGGTGGCCACTCTTTTTTCATTTAGAAGTCAAAATGGGAGATAACCTTTTCTTCTGCTCCAAGATTGCTTAACTACCTGCATTTAACTCTTTCTCTGTAAAGTTAGGCTGTTAAGTTGGCTCAGCACAAGCACTCTGCTAAATGTTTTTATTCCTTTTCTCATGAGCATGGATACATTTCCCATTTTTGGCATGAATTTTCTCACGCCGGTGACATTAAGCAAGATGAAAGCTGTGACCTCAAAACCTTCAAACTTTTGTAACTAAGTTCACATCACGCCTTTGATTTTCTGAGCCCTTCTGGTTTGATTTTCTGAACTCTACCGCTCGCGTAACTCATCTGCATCAATGTATTTTGGCTTTAGCTGACGCTCTGGGTTATAAAAGTACCGTACAGTAAGCGTCACGAATTTTTATTCTAAGTGGAAGCAATCATTCAATAAGCAAAGCTTAGTCTCATGCAAAGTGCGCTGCAGCCTAAGGGAGTCAAAGGAAATGTTTTCTTTGGCTTCAGATGGCCTCGAATCAGGCGGCGTGCATGGTATTAAAAATTAAGGAAAGAGCTTAAAATTAAAAAGAAGCCACGTTAATAGTTAGATTCTTCTTCAGAAAGGCCCGTTTTGGGCTAAAAAAAGATGGAGGTTAAAAAAAGAACTTTAGTTTTTCTCTGCGGTACTAAAAATGGCATATTGTGTTTGGTCATGGAAAAAATAGTACTCAAATGCGAAAAAAATTGAACCAGAGTTTGAATGGAATCCATATAAATTTTAAGACACGGAGTCTTCAAGGACAAAAGGAAAAGGAGTTGTTTACTCTGAAAACTTCACAGGAAAATATAAATGGATTCAAGTGAGCTACGAAACTTCAGGAGAGTTCATACTCCTGAGGTAACGATGAAAAGTAAATTGTTTTATTATTGCTTATTGGAAATCACAACAGCCAAAAAGATCATTAACAGCTCAGGACAGGAAAGCATGGAGGGTTTAAAAATAGAAATGTATCTGTGCCTTGACTTGAGACTTATTCACCCTTAAGCTATTTAAGACTACAAAATATTTGTAAGACAGTATCTTAGAAACACAATGACATGGAAATCCAGAAAATTCAGACTCACACTGTTGACACAATAGGGTGGGTATGATTTCCTCCTCCTCAGATCCACCAACTGAAGTTGAGTCTCTGCCACAAACTTTGGGCAGAAAGAATCAAACAGCGTATTTTAGCAATGGTTCAAAAACGGGCCAGGCAGCCACTGCCAGTGTAATCTCTCCTATCATTGTCTGCATTTGCTCTTGGATTAAGTAAAGTAAAAAGCATAATAATTTTCCTTTAAATACATTGATACATTGAGTTTTTCTTTTTTTTTTTTCTTTTTAAATCTTTGATCAAAGCAGGGCTGGGAAATGGGGTTTTGTACTTATAACCTTGTGGCAGGAGCACACCAAGATCAGACTGAATGCACATCATAGAGATAAATCAATACAGAATTCAGCTGTATTTGTACAAATACAAGTATTGCTATTTTTTGTCAAACTTGGCCCATATGGCAGCTGTGAGATGTGCTGAGGTGTATTCAGTTATTTCTTGGTCACTTCCAGATCCCTGCTTCTCTGTGTTAACTTGTTTCCCCACCCCTCCCTTCCAGTGAATCCTTATTAACATAATCCTGCCTTAAATTTACTATTGGCAAAACCAAAACTTGTTTCTACTTGCATCACAAATATGAAAAAAAAATCTTTCATGGAAAGTACCACAAGCACAGTGCAAATCTCTTTCTGGAAAGCATTATCTTATATCTAATAGGCTCATATCTACTATTTTGTCTTTAGGAACTGACAAAATCAAACCAGTTACCAACTAAGCAGTGATTTACCTGCTTCTGGTTTTCATATCCATTACCTGGAAACTGAATTCTCACCTTCTGACTAAATTTCATCAGTTAGAGCATTGAATTTTTTCTGGCTGGAAAGGGAGAATTGATACGAAGCCTCACACTTTGCCTTCTCACAGAACTCCTAAATGGGAGCAGGATTAAAAATTGGAAATGGCAAGTCAGGTTCTGAGCCCAGCTTGGCTTGGACAGGTCCCAGAAGGCAATAAAAATGCGATCTACACAGTGTAGCCTTTCTGCTGCCTGAGCTACTCCCCTTCAGAGCTACGTTCAGCAAGACACAGTTGAAGGAATCCCTGAGTTTCACTCCTTTAGTTTGACCATTCCATTTTTTTCTTAATAGCGAATACATTTTCCAATTTAATTGAACAAACCAAATAGCATTCTTCCGCGTTATGAACCCGCTTCAAATGGCTTAGTGAAAGCTCTTACACCTTACCTTCTGCTAAATGCCTGAGCGAAGTCAGAAGGAAATTCAAGCTCCCAGGTTACGATCCATCACTAAATATTCAGTGTCTATGGTCTACAGCTGTGCTAGAGGCCAAACCTCCCTTTGTGCTCACGGAGCCAGATGCAGCTTAGGGGGAGTTCATTTACTCTCAGAGTGGGTATCTAGAGCTGCTAGAACCCAAGATTTACCTTCTGTGTTGTTAGGAAGACATCTAGAAAGGAAGTAGCCAATACCCACCAACAAATCTCAGTTCTGCCCTCCCTATGAGGAGCACTGGAAAGGGCATCGCAGATCCACTTTTAGGCAGTAAAACCTTTTAGGCAGATCCACTTTCTCAAATCTGGCAGTACTCATAGTTGGACACTCGGAGCACAAGGAGGGATGGGAACAGAACCTGTCCCACAGGAGAAACTCTTGCATATTTAAGTTTATTTCAAATAAGTGTTCAAAGAAAAAAAAAAAAAGAACTAAAACAGATTTAGTATATATTTGCTTTTCTTAAAAAATGATTCCATGAAAGAGTTTTATAGTTATCTAAGTAGTAATACAGTTTTTATATACAAAAATCCATTTCAAACAATTTACTGTACAAAAGAAAGTATAAGCAACTGTTACTATTTCATGATTTCAGCAAATAATGAAAAATTCTGATAAGTATGTGTTCAGGATACAGTTCTACCATTTACAGGAATGTCAGTATTAAGCTGGGAATACTTTCGGATCAGTATTTACAGATGAAATTCCCTTTGAGGAAGCTCCCCTAAGATTTCTCTTCAGAACAGGTAGTTCATGTTTGGTTTTCTTCTGGATCTTTTGGGCTACCAAGGAATGAGAGGAAGAAGGCTTTTTCAGCGAGCTGTAGGGATGGAATCCTGCCTGATTTATTCCCCCTCACAGTCCTATGGCAGTCAGTGGGCCTGATCCGGTGAACGCTTCCTACCAGGCACAACGCTTCTTGTGGGAATGAACCAGGCAGGATTTGGCCCTACAGTGTTAAGCTATCATAAGATATAAATTTTAAAAATAGTGACATTCCTGCAAGTCAAAATACAACAGAAACAAGAGTTAACAAAATATAAGCCCTTTATTAATAAAAATCTTTGGTTGGATCAATATTTTAAATAAGCTTCAAGAATATTTGGTTAATACCATTTTCTTTCTTCCACATAATTTCTTTTCTGGTACCTTCTTTGGACAGACTACAGAAAAATATCAAGTTTATCACATACTTTAAAACAAATAAATATATCAAAAGCTAAATATGGCATTTTTTTTAAGTTCTAGCATAAATCTTTAAATTAGTTTGGCAAAGAAAAAAGAAAAAGAAAAAAGAAATAACTAACTTCTCTTGAAAACAGTCTTTTGACGTTTGGTTTTGTAACAAACCATACAGTAGTTAGACTTTAAAGAAATCTTTCATTTTTCTTTTATTTTTCAGTTTTATATTTGCAATGCAAGTGCCATGGACAAGACAAAGCAATAAAAGAAATGAGGTTAATTGCACCAATATTATTTGGAAGTGCAGTTTATCGTTCGACAAAGCAAAACTAAAATGTACTATGCTTAAAAAGAGTTGTACTGATGGGATTCAGCTAGGCATTGTAAGTAAGGATTTTAGAGTTATACTTTAAGGAAGCTCCTTGTACAAAAGATAGAGTATTTTAAGACAAAAGAAAAGTCCTGTAACTAACCGAAGGTCTGGTCCTGTAGCCCCAGTGCAGGCAAAGCTTCCATTGAGGACAGTAAGTGGGACATGGTTTGGATTTACTCCTCCGGCACAGCCTCTGGGAAATGCCATTCAGCAGCAGAAAGTCTGCGGGATCCACTGGCTGTGAAAAAGGGGTGCAGACTCCTTTCTCCTGCAGAGGATGGAGGGCTACAGAGAAAAACCTGGCTACGAACGGGATGTGCTAAAACAATGGGAAAAAGGGAATTTCCTCAACCACAACAGTGTCCCGAGTACTAGGCAGGGCAGTGTGAGTCACTGTAGCTCTACGTGTGCTCGTTAATTCAGGGCATTTAACCAAATGCTCTACCTGCTGGGAGGATCTCCGGAATTGTGCTGCTGCTGCCTGGCCACGGAGCGAGGAGCCGCTGGGGGACTGCTCAAAAACACAGCCCGCGGCAGCCGGGGGCACTGAGGTAGCTCCATCCACATCAGTCGTTCGTTGGTAAAAAAAGAGCACTTTCCCAGATTGACTTTTCTGATGTTTCTGAAGAGAGCAGTGCCCCGGTTAAGGTGTCGGGTACGCAGCAGATTGCCACCAGTGCCCCACACACCAGTGTGACTCTAAAGCTCAGCAGAAGCTCTGCTTCTTTCAGACCTGCAGGTTCAAACACAGACGTCTGCCAGAGCTAAACCCTGACCTGGGAAGCAAGTCAGCCTGGAAGGCTTTACGTGGTCTCTCTCCTGCCAAAAGGAATACCAGGGCACACTCTAAAGCTGATTTTGCATATACATTATCCCCACGGACCTTCAAGACTGGGGTTCCAAAAATATTTTAAATTAGTAGTATTACTATTATTAAAATTTACCTTTATTTACTTATTTAATTAATAGGCTAAGGTCAAATTCTCAGAGAATATCTCTATCAAGACGTACTAAGTACCTGCATTTATTAATGCACGCCAACGTCAATAGTGTCATCTAACAATGAAATATAAAAATTCCCTGCATTACTGCTTGTGCAAAAGAAAAAACAACATTATCAGAAATAGAATGTGGTCCTCCATATTTGTAAGAAGAGCATTTCTCACAAAGATGGGAGCAGAACGGCAGCACATCCTTCAACATGCACCAGGTTGCCCATTAATCGAGTCCTGCCCTTTACGCGATGGCTTGTGATTCAGTGGAATGCCCCAACATACACAACTCCCTCCTCTTCTATACATCCAGAGGATACGAATGGCAGGAGGACAAGCTCCCACTGTGGCTCCTGGAGAGTCTGGGGCTGTGATTGTTACAGTTTTCACCTTTTTTCTTGTCGTTGTCTTTCCAGGTTTCTAGCATTTGCAGCTTCCCTTGCTCTTCTCTCATGAAGACCTCCACCATGAGAACTTTCTCTTTATGAATCTGCTGACTAATGTCCTTGGGAATGTCTGGGATAATCCAGTCAACGAAGTCACTCATAAACATGACCAAGTTCTGAAAATGAAATTGTGAGAAAATCTCAGCAAGGTCAAATGAAGGGATGACTGTAGGGGAAGGGGCTATTTTTGGTGTACTTAGGACAATATTTGAGTTGGGCTCAACGGCATGTCGCAAGCCTGATACTAAGCCAAATTCACCTCGACTTCTTGTTCGTGCTGGAAGTAGAGAAAAATGGCAGGCAGAAAAATCTCTATGATTTATGTCCCAGCCACTTAAAAATCCAGGGGAATACTGTCATTGATATCTAAATATAAAAGGTTTACGAGTTTTACATCAGAAAGGCAGAAGCAAATGACAAGAGGTAAAAATGATCAAAGTTGATAAAATACATTCCAATGAAATGTTTCTGACTTTAAAACCTTGATTCAATGCAAGGGAGGTCTTTCACAGAAAGACACATATTTTGTCAGGGAAAAAAGGTATTAAAGTTTTGTACCAAGTTATTTAGATAAGACAGACTTAAAACACTTGTGTCACAATAACCAGCATCACTATTTTGATTGAATAATGTCACTTAGGGAAAAATTACAAAATTTGGCCTTCTTGTTCAGATGCGAGTTAAACTCTAGCTGGGAAAATTTTGGAAATTTCATTTCTTGGCAAGGCCTAGGAATGAGTTCGCATGAAATTTATGCTGCTTCAGTGAACTTGTTGAGGTCCTACTGGGGAAACTGGTGGGACCTCATTAGTATCAGCCTTGTGCTGATACACTGCTCACTATGGTCATTAAGTTGCTTCTGCATCAAACCAGTTCAGGGAATTCTTGGGGATGTGCCTGAGTGGGTGGGAGGGAGAGGGTGAATGAGGATGGGCAAATTTTTTTGCTTTTCCATGAAACAGCTGAGAAAGAGGTATTTTCTTTGGCCTAATAACTTATTTCCAAAGGTGGCTTGCCTTACGTAGCTGAAGAAATACGGTAACTCTTTTTCTTTCTCATATAAAAAGTGCCTGCAGTATAAACCTACCTGGAAAACTATCACAAATGCTAATCTTGCTGCTAGGACAGCCCAGAAATCCTTTGAAATGTCGTACTTGTTTTCGGACCAAGGGGGTTCTCGATAATCTTTGTATCTGCAAAAGAAGACTCAGTAAATCAGTGCTGTCATTCAGAATCGTGGGCACCATGAGGAATTAATACCCAAGAGTCAAACAGTGAATCAAACCACCTAAAAGCAAGTCCACTATTACAGCAAGACACTGTCTTAACCTCTCAGAAACAAGACACAGCTGAAAGCCTCCCACAGCCTTCAAGTTTTACTCAAAATTAACGGTGTTCAGTCTTAATACCCTCTGATTAGTACAAATATAATATCAATTATGCATAGAGTAAACTACACAGCTCAGATAATTAAGTTTCTTTTCAGGTTGGTACAAATAATTACAACATATATTTTCCAGACTAATTTTAAAGACAAAAATACTGATCCTACATCCATAGAGCGCGTTACGCTACTTGGTGTTCTCCTTGTTGATGTTGCAAAAGCTCGCAGCTAAATTTTGCCATACACAGAGAAGGTGACAATTTTGCCTTAGCTGTGGTTTAGAGAAAATCTATGAGCTAATCAACAACAGAAATGGGACCAAGAAAAAGACATTAAATTTTAAACCTCTCAGTATTTTGAAAGAATTAGGGCTCCATATTTTCAAATGATTTAAAAAACCCTGGAATATGGAAGAAATGATGGGATGGGAAGAAGAAAGAGGCTAGAAAGCAAATAAATCTGGCATTTTTCTACTGGACCATGCCACTAACACTTCCATTCTTTAAGTTCTGTTCTAAAAGCATGTTTGCCAACCTCATTTATCCTGTGCCCAAAGATCACCAGTAGGAAACCAGCAGAAAGTAAAAGCAAGCAAAACTAATACATACGCAATTTTGGTTGTTTTTCACCTAAGAGTGATTTTTCTGTTTAGCAGTCATTTCACCAGATTAACTTGCACTATTCAGATTTATAAAGACTATAAATTAAAAAAATAATATGACTATAAAGGTGGTGGTTTATTTCTGGTCAATTTGTGTAATTAAAGCCATCTTTCTCTTTTTCTCTTCCCTTGAATGTCACTTTTTTTTCCTTGCTCTCCTCCTCCCCTTCTTACTCTCATTGTCTTCCTTTCAGTTTTGCTGGTCTAAGTGCTTTCAGCATTGTATTTGGCTTTGGTCCCCAGTTCTAAGTGTTAAATCATTTGTTTTGAGGATGATGCATATCTAAGGACACCTAGGCACTGACCTAGATTGCCTCATAAGGAGAAATGCTCAACAATAATTTTCCTTAAAAAATGAAAATAATATGTAGAGATTGTTACAGGCATGAAGACTTCCTGTACAATGGCACTTTAAGTGAGTCTTAAATTCTAGTGCAGAGAAGGATGCTATTAATCTCATCAGGAATTGCTAAAGAAACTGAACAGAGAGGTGTACTGTTTAGTCACGGTCGTTCTATCAAGTAGCACCTGATACAACAACGTGACATCACAATAGCATCGTTTTGTTCCCTTAAAGCACCATTGTGCTGTTTATCGTTATTTATCTCCTTTCTTGAAAAAGGGAATACATAAAAATATAAATCTTTGCACCGACAAACACTGAATGTAACAACGCTAATCTCTATTTCCCTGAAGAAGCAGTATTTCGGATTCAGGTGTTGTGGTTGCTTAATATTTAAGCCAAGACATTCAAGGTAATGGATCCATCTGACACAAAAGGCTACCAAGGTGCTAAAAAATATTGAAAATACACGGGGGAATGTAAAAATTTGTCCCGTTCTTAGTCAGCTGTGAAAATAATCAAAGTTAGTTATCGCTCAAGAGAGTACCTGCATATCTGAACCTCGTAGCCCAGATCCATGGGGTCGTTTGGAGCTGTTCCTGCTTGAAAATCGCTGACATTAAAAGAGGATAGTGTATGGTTGACGAAGCCATGCATGGTGCCATTCTCACTGTACATATACAGGTACACGAGGCGTGGAATGAAGTCGGATGTGAATGAGATCACAAATGCCTAAGCCATAAGAGTAAAGAGTGAGCGCAATATTCAGGCAGTGGTTAAGTTCATAATACACTCCAGTTACGTCTTGCCCAAACAACTCGCACACCTTCAGAAAACGAGGGGGGAGACTGCAGCCCACAGGGCCCTAAAAATGGAGTATTCAGTGCTACAACAAGGGAGTATTAACTGCTTACTCTTCCAAGTTGCAGGATATTAGATGGAGCAGTTCCCACTGCTGAGATTCTACCTGGATAACAACTTGAATTCCCCAGGGAATGAAGCAGCCGTACCCTCCCAGCACCAGAGGAAAGCCAAACACGGTGCTGCTTCCCCCTGCCCCAGGCACAGCCTGTCCCTGGTACGTTCTGTAAGGTCCAACTGATGGGTTTCCAAGTACTTTTCTGTTCTGACAGTGAATTGACTCTTTAAATTGCCATTGCGTTGCAAAAGACCATTAATTGTATGTGGCTTTTAACTCCATCAAGATAAAAGGATGAGCAGACCAAGCCCAGTTTTATTTTGATGGTCACAAAAATTGCGTTTTATTTGGTAATTTAAAAAGGTTTTCTAAAAATGTCACACCCAAAATGCAAGATAGCCAATTCGGCTGAGTTCTTCATCACTTTAGCCTCCCTCATTTATTGTTATTTTGAAACATTCTCACTGGCATAAATCCCATGTACATACGGAACAAACACACTACAAAATGTTTTACTCATTTTATGGTAAAGAGGGGTAGTACGTAGATCAAAGAGGGAAAAATAACACTGGATAATGATGAAGAGAGACTGCATCGAAGAAAAGGGAAAAAAATAATTATTTCCAAAGGAAAAGAGGAGAAATGGTGCAGACAAATTAGGGCAGCGTACCAAATAACCCAAAGAATGGTTTGGCCACAGCACAACAGACACCTCTGGGCAAAGTGAAGGGGTTTCCAGTCTGGATAATGGTGAAAAAAACGAGAGGGCCCATGGACACGTGGCTGTAAGTCCCACACGGCCCCTGTTTTGCTACATTGCAAGCGTGTTTTCAGCTTGTCATTCAGCTTTTTATTTCATCTTTCTCCAGGTGGAGTGCGATGAAGATAATCAATTTAATTGTCTATTCATATAGAATATTAGATAAGTACATAAACGAATATATTGAGGTGTGCTAAAATCTAACTTCACTGTTGAAGTAAACAAAAAATATTTTCACAGATTTTCAGAGCTGAGTGAGAGCAATGAAGTTCGAGGCCAGATTTTTCAATGGAGGGAGACTGCGCTCGGATGAGCTGAACTAATGCCCAGCCAGATGATTACCTGACCTTAAAAAGGGCACTGAAATTAAAAAATACATCATCTTAGTGATAGTATTTCAAAAAAGCAGAAGTAAGCAGCTGTGGTCTTATCTGCTTGAAAGGGAAACCTGTATTATGAAAACATTCTGGGAAAAAAGCTGCAACAACTACTTACTATTTTATATTACTGCTACTACTATCACAACTTTAAATTAAATACTATACACGATTCTCTAATATTTCAAAAAATTTCCAAATCATATACTTTCATTTGATTTTAAAGGCTGAAAGGAAACTAATGGAGCAGAATGGAAAAGCCAGCCTATTGAATTACAATTTTATTCATGCCGAATTACTTACATTTATTATGACAGCAAGCTTTCCAATACCTCTGAGGATATTATACCAGATTCCTAAGGAAGGAGACAAACATGTACATGTTTTTTCAGTCATTAAAATTAGATAAATTACATTTTTAGTTAACAGTGTTAGAAGTACTTCTGAATGTGCCGAAGTAGAGTTATATTTTAAGTAAAAAAAGAACAACTTGTAAGAGATTAATTTAATGACCTTTAAGCAAAGAGAGCCCAACGCTGTCTTCCAAAGCTATATTTAGGCACCTAATTTTTTTTTTTGAGGTTTTAAGCTAAAAGCTGCTTTGAGGAAGAGGAGGGAAAATGTGAGAGAGAATAATTCTGGCATATGTAGAAAAGTAAAAAACCATGAAATTTCATTCAAACCTCTCAAATGCTTGAGGAGAAAAGAGAAAGCTGTGTACAGGGAGCTGGGACCTCCACACATGTGGTGCAGAACATACTGGTCTACCAGTTTTAAGGACCTGAATCTGTTTCTACACCTTCTCATTGCTATTTATCCTACCTCAGTTTTGAGAAAGCCAAACTCCAGTGGAGCCACTCGGTGAGATTTTCCATTTGCATCTGGAAACCACATAGATACTGATGGTTTCCTCAGCGTAGGCTCTGTGCATACAAAATGTGATTCCAACCCACCCCATAGTGACTTAGGTTCAACCCCTCTGGATTTAGTCTGAGGATGACACATGAGGTCCCACAGGTCTGCACCTTCCCCATCTCCAGGATCCCATTCCCCATGGAAGGGCTTCTCTGAAGTCTACATAAAGTGCTGGTTTAGAGTACGTAATTGTGCACCCTTGGCCTGGCCTCTCATTAGTGACAGCTTGGAAATTTCTCCTTAATTGAAGTCTTGATGGAAAAATCCAGGGCTGCTACCAGATCTGCGTGGTTACAGCCCTGGTGAGCCACTCTCCTACTCTGGGTCTGAAAAGGAAGGAAGGTGTAGGACCTTTATGCAGGGGGACATCCCTGGAAGAGTCCTCCAGCCTGAGCAAATCCTTTGCTTGGTAACTAACCAAGGCCTGGGCATAGCACAGAAGTGAACTTCAGGAACAGCTATTACAGCATCAGTGGAAGCAGAGATAGACCTCTGTTTGCTGCCAGTGGTACCCTCTGTCGTTAGCAGGTGGGACCTTCTCCTTTCCTGATTCTGCTGACGCCTGCCCTAAAACCTCATCTGATTTGTCTGCGGCCAACTCGCAGTCTCTGACTTTGGGATGTCTCTGAAAGAAGTGAGGTTCTTTCACCCACAAAAGTGGGACTGAACTGCAATAAATTGCAATTGACACCACCTCAAAAACAAATTCCCAAGCCCCAAAACATAAAAAAAACCCCCAACACTGCTCTCCATAACATCTCCACCAGCAACCTTAGCCTGCAGCACCAAATGAACCAGCTGCAAAACACCCCAAAAACAGTGTCATGGTAAAGGCTACTGCCTTTACTGCCTTCTGCATGGCAAAACACAATGTGGTGTTCATGTCTAGGATGATCCTGGTCCACAAGGATGAGCCCAAGGAAGAACTCTGCTTGCACAACACCAGAATGACCCTGCTGACTGGCTCTGTAATATGAACAATTATTTTAATGACCTTTTCACATGTAAATAACCAACATTTTGGAGAAGCAGGTTCCTCATGCCCATAGCTGTCACCCCCCGCAGTAAGGGGAGACCGCTGAGTTGTCACCATACAACCACAGAACCTGGTTCCAGCTAGATCCACTGCAGCTCTCAAGCTTCACCCTTCTGACATTCATGCTAAGTAGGGACGAAGGGATACATCTACCCACAGACTTTGGAGTCTCCTCTCATTCCCAAGTGTATTTCTCCAGCCCAGTCCCGAGTTATTAAATGCAGAAATTTTTGCTTCTGCAAGAAAACTGCGTTGCCAGGAAGAACTGTTGATGTGCAGAACCATGAGAGATATTTCACTATTGTATTGATCATTTTGATTTGAAAAGTGATACTGTTTACTTAATAAAATATTTATCTGAATTTAAAGCGCTGGTCTTTCTATTTTAAAAGTAAAGGCTCGATAAGTTATGACAGTTCACAGTTAAGCCACAGTCTAATGTTTTGAATTTTCCTATAAATACTTTCCTGTTAATGAAACTAACTCAGCATAATGATATCCTGCCATCAATCTGGGAGCAAACAAACAGGGGTAACAATAGCAACGTGCACTTACCTATATCCTTTGCTCTGACGGCTACCGGTCTCCTCAGCTCAGTAACGAATTTTTTTGCATCGAGACGGATTTCAATGATGTTGTTCAACAAAGCAAACAAAGGCGCCAGCGGGAAGGATGCCACGAACAAAGTTACAAACCCGAACTGGATAACTGAAAAGAAAAAGAAAGCATTTCGATGGCTGTGGTCAGTATTTATGGAACACGTGCATCACCACAACAGTGCTGTCCCCCCAGATTCTAAGGTAACACGTGCTGGGAGAATAAATCAACATTTTCTGCCTCAGGCATGGTTTGCCTGATCGTGGCTCCATTCGGGCACTGAAGGGCCAGTTGCCCCTCCTGCAAAAGGCAAGGCAAAGTAACCAGAAGGATGGGGAAGCTCCTAAAATAATTTTGCCGTGGGGGAGGCTGGCACAGGAGTGATCGGAAGGAGCAAGATTACGGCAGCGACTGCGTTAGCTCTACAGAAACTTGCCAGGATTTTAACCCTCACTAATCTCAGTGGAAGCTTTCTCTTCTGAAGTATAGAAACTTAGGGGCTTTGAAAAGGACACAACTGACTCTCCGCCTTTTCTGGGAATAACTTGCTTCGTACAACCTGGGATTATATTTGCTTTTGTTTGATGAGGTCATCACAGTGATGTCATACTCATCATGGTACAGTTAGAGCCCTATCTTTCTCTCCCTCTGTTCCTTCCAAATGCTGATCTCAGTAACTGCATCTTTTCTTGCTTTTAGGAACTGACAGCATGACCTCAGAGTTTGTACCATTAAATTTCAATCTGTTTCAATTACTCTGAACATCTATCTGTTCTAATTTGCCTCTGTATTTACTGAGCATAACAATTTTGTGTATTAGTATACTTCATTATCCTTTACCACTGTTCTTGCCTCGTCATTCCTTAAAATACTAAATAGAGTTGCTCTTTTAAGAGAGATCCTTCAGGAATGTCTGCTACTATAGCAAACAGCCTTACGTTGAGCCGTTCTCAGCCTTTCTGAGACTGAAAGCAGGAAAAGAAATATAGTTGTACAGCCACAGCAATGTAGAGTGATATCCAGTGCTTCATTTCCTTATCACTCAAACAACATAATATATTACTTGAAAAAAAATTTGTATGTGATCTGTCAAGTACAAGCTGGTCTACAGGTACCTCTCTCAGAAGATTTAGTCCAGATTCCGGAAAAAAGAAACAATCTGATGTGAGAACACGCAGTGGAAATTATCAATTTTGAATTAAGTAACTTATTTCCAATGTAGGGTGCAACCGATGATAACATAAGCCTCACAATCTCAAGTTTATGCCTCTCAATCATTTGCATTTGAAACTTGCCAGTGATACATTATGTGGCTTGAAAGAAAATATCTAAAATATAGTGCTAAAGTAAGGGCTCATGAACAGCAGAGAGCACAATTTGTCCCTGAAGCAGCCAGTGGCTGAAACATGCTGCAGTTGGAGACTAGACAATTTAATAATTAATTTATGCCTCATATCTACTGTCCACCGAATCTACATTTCAAAAACCTCAGCTCTCCATCCCAATTAGTCCGAATAATTACGGTTTAAAATGCCTTCTTTCCACCTCACTCACTCATTTCCATATATTCAGGGGTAAGTCCAGCGAAAGGCTCCAGGTTATAGTCCACTTCGTAACGCTGCTTTTTCTTCATGTGCTCTTCATGGTCTAAAGAACGCCGACGCTTTAATTTCATGTATCGTATAAATTTCTTCATTTTTCTGGGGGAGATGGAAATGATTCAGTTAGCATGCCCTTCTGGTCACAGTGCCCATTTTTCAGTTACTCTACATCAACTAAGCCATTTCCATACCTATACTATGCTATTTCCATACCTATTTTCATAAAACCAGTGCAAGAGCCACAATACACTAAAAGTATCAGGGATCAGCATATACAGGTTCTGAAACGTGGTTGTAATTGAATTATCAAGAATCATATAGAATCATAGAACGGGTAGAGTTGGAAGGGACCTTCAAGATAGAATCATAGAATGGTTTGGGTTGGAAGGGACCTTAAAGATCATCTAGTTCCA